>CM040183.1:26938553-26978553 GCA_022606455.1 Callitettix versicolor
CTTAACGTGGTTTCAGCGCTTTTATATTTTGAATGCGCTTTTGGGCATGAACTGAAGCGTTTCAGTAAAAAAATATCGAAAAAGGCAGAACAGGCTACACTGCATTTTTACCGTAATTTTGAGGCAAAAAAGTTATATATTCTAAAATTTTGAAACTCGGCCATTTTGAAACTGTTGAACGGATTTTACTGGGCAACGAACTTGTCTATGTTATTATTGCATTCGATTTTCATGCCGAGTGCGATTTTTTTTACGGTTCTCCAACATTCGATAAAAATTTCAGTAAAACCTAATAATGTTTTTGTTTTTTTGTCTGACTGTTTTGAACCATATTTTTGTGGAAAATTTAAATGTGAGAAAATTTGCGTAATGTTCACGTAACATTTGTTTTCTCCGTATTATTCTGCAACTTTAACTGTCTTATTACACAATTGTGAACAATATTGTATCATTTTGACTTTCGGACTTTAAAGTTCCCTTTTCTATATCTCTAATATGTTCTAAATTACCCGCAGCTTCCAACAATCAAAGCACGGAAACCCTAAACATCCGCAAAGAACATTAAACGGGAAGTAGTTTGTAAGAAACACAGCTCGCTTAATGCTGTTTGCAGTCTACCGTCCACAGTCTATTCGATGTCTGCGTCAAAGGTTAAAATAGTAATTTACACAGCAAAGGTCAACTTCCCATCCCTGAAATCAATTGCATGCTATTGCCAAAGCTATACGAAAGAAATTCCTTTCATACAGCATTTTTTTATTTTTCAAACATGAACAGTAGGCATATAGAGATATTTTTGTAATAAGGAATTTGGGACGCTAGAGTACTGAAACACACACACACACACACACACGCGCGCGCGCGCGCGCTCCTCACATAGCAACGTGAAAAAATTTCATACCAAATAATATGTAAGAAATGTAAAATGTTTGTTGCAAATACAAGAATAATTTTAAGTTAAAATCATTGTAAGTCCAAATACTGCTGTAAGAAAGGCCAGAGGTAGTTTAAAATATTGTATCCCAGTTTAACTTGGTTGGAATGTTTTGTTTTAGAAATAATTCTGGGTAAACATTGTTTTGTAGGGATTTAATTAGAAGGAATAAGAACAAAGATCATAAAGTCAAGAATTAAAGTAAATTCAGAAATTAAATAACAATTCAGGGATATAAATAATAATTAAATAACTTCAAAATAATTATTAAAGTAGAAATGGTTCAATATAAATTTATAAATATTATAAACCATGATTTATAAGTTAATTTGACTGTGTTTGTAGTACAGTAGTATGCACTTTTATAGGTCAGCCGCTTAGAAAACGGCCTGTTGGGTGTGCGAGTGAGAGGTCGAATTCATATTCTAATATCATAGCTTCATGCTTTTTCTTCACTATCGCTGCGTATTAACAGTTTGTTTACTCAGATAGGCAGACTCTTTGTTACTGGACTGTTGCAGGAAGCTGAAGGGGAAAGCGCGAGAAATTCTTGTTCAGGCCATTCACTAAGTGGCTGGACTATAATTTGAATTTCAATTGAAAAATTATTTTATGTTAAAGAAAGTTGAGTGTATTTATGTGAAATTGACAATTTCTGTAACAATTAGTTTTGTATAAATTAAAAAAAAATGTAAAAAATAAAAAACATTGTGTCCAGGACCCGTTGCTTTACAGAGATAGTACAGTGTTTATGATCGTCGTGCCAAAATATAAATTTCATACCTATTGTACCAAGTTAATATACGGTTGTCATCTAGCAATTGTACCAAAGGTCTAATTAAAAACCAGAGATGGCCGGCAGGTAATTACAAAGTGTATTAATTAAATTGAAACAATTCAATTTTGAGCTGCGCCATAATTACCTAGCTCTGGTGACTAGATTTTTATTTTTATTTTATGTATATGTTGTTCAGGAAGAGTAGGGAGTAATAAATTAAAGCAAACTGCAAGAATTAAGTTACCAAATTTATAACAGTAATTTAAACAGTTCCAATTGAGATTGATAGAAAACACAAATTTTGTTGCATGTATACGCATGAAATAAGCAGTGACGTCACAAAACAGGTTGTACGAATTTAGTACTAATATATCAAAATTAAATACAATATTCTTAACACACATGTACATATATAAATAATAAAAAGTGATAACTGGAAGTGTGGTCATAGGTAAATAAAATGCAATTGAATTTGCTAAAAATATCTTGATGTCACTCAAACAGAGGTGAGCAGGTCCTGTCCGTTGCAGATATAAAAAATAAATGCCTTTAGAACGTGAGGCTACAAATTGCCTTATGAATTTCTTTCTTTCCCTGCCAAACACACAAACACACACACACACACACACACACACACACACACACACACACACACACACACACATACAAAACGCACGCGCGCACACACAAACATACACAACGCACGCACGCACGCGCGCATACCACAAACACACACATCACACGCACACACGCTCGCGCGCATACACACACACACACAACTAACTCGCTCTCACAAACACACACATACACGCGCGCGCACACACAAACATACACAACGCACGCGCGCAAACACACACCCCACACACACACACACACAAACGCACATACACAACACACATACACACACTCACACAAACACTTTCGTACATACACACACACACACACACACACACACATACACACACAACTAACTCGCTCTCACAAACACACACATACACGCGCGCACACACACAAACACTACACAACACACACGCACACAAACACACACACACACACACACACACACACACACACACACACACACAAACACAACACACACATACACACAACACACACACACTTTCACACACACACACACACACACACACACACACACACACACACACACACACACACACAACTCTGCTCTCACAAACACACACATACACGCACGCGCACACACAAACATACACAACGCACGCGCAAACACACACACACACACACACACACACGCACGCACACACACACACACACACATACAACACACACACACAAACACTTTCGTACACACACACACACACACACACGCGCGCACACACATACACACACAACTAACTCGCTCTCACAAACACACACATACACGCGCGCGCACACACACAAACATACACAACGCACGCGCGCAAACACACCACACACACACACACACACACACACACATACACAACACACACACACAAACACTTTCGTACACACACACACACACACGCACACACACACACACACACACAACTAACTCGCTCTCACAAACACACACATACACGCACGCGCACACACACAAACATACACAACGCACGCGCGCAAACACACACCACACACAAAAACGCACATACACAACACACATACAACACACACACACACACACACAAACACTTTCGCGCGCACACACACACGCGCGCACACACGCGCACACACACACACACACACACACACACACACACACACAACTAACTCGCTCTCACAAACACACACATACACGCGCGCGCACACACAAACATACACAACGCACACGCGCACACCACACACACACACACCACACAAAAACGTACATACACAACACACATACACACACACACACACACACACACACACACAAACACTTTCGCACTCTCACACACACACACACACACACACGCACATACACATATACATACACACAACACTCACACACACACGCAAACACTTTCGCACTCACAGGGAGATCGTTCGACACAACTGTTTTTCGATGATTAGCCAAAATCCTATCTGCAATATTCGATGGGGTTCTTGCTGCAAGTCTGCAGTCCATCAAACAGCAGGTAAATTATTACGGGCGTCGACACTCCTACTAGTTCATCTCGTTTCTGTTTGTATTTCGATGGTCTTTAACAATCCTGGTCGTATAATTTTCCACATAGTCTGTCTGTCTGTTTTAGTTTACAATGTTTTTCAACGTAATCGTATTTCCTTTTGTGAAGGAATACTTGTACGTGTACTTAATGGAATATATACACAGTATTAATATATACTGTGTATATTATACACTAAAACACACACACACACACACACACACACTCACACAACATATATATGTATGTATATTCGCTGTATTGTTTATAAAATTTGTGATAATAATCAACACGTATTTTAGTTTGCTTCCGTTACTCTACAACTTCAACAAAGCTTGAGTTTTCCATGCCTTTTTCGTTGATTCTAAACATGTATTCATAAGACACAGTTTCATTTGTTGTGCGCGCAATCTGGTGGCGTGCCCATAAAGCTGTCTTCTGTTTTACGACAGTGACTTCCAGTTTTATAAGAACGTCTTGTCTCAAACTTAAAGAGAGAAAGTCTGATTAAATCTTTTGTTACCATACGGAGTCATTTCTTAACGGCTGGCAATAAAAAATAGCAACCAAGATTAAAGTTTTGCTTTCCCACTTTACGGAGAAAGTAATTCGTTGAGAGGAAAAATTAGATTTCTTAATTTTTTTATCGATTTTGTAGTATTCTGAAACTGAAAAAATGAATTGGAACGGCCATCGTAGTAAGATCTAAATCTGGACTCTAATGAGATCCATCTTGACACTAAACACAATTTTCAAATCTCTTTTAAAGTGATCTAGTGATTAGAATCAGGTAATTTCCTGAATCTTGTCAAAATGGCCGTTCTAATACTTCATTTTACAGTTATTTGCAAATAATTACAGGACATGTCTTTAGTATTAATGTTAAACAGTTTTTGTAATTATTAATTCTGTTTTTACAGGTAATTAATTTTGAATTACAATATTACACCTACTTCAGAAGAAATCTTTGTAAGTAGCCATAATTAGAATAATATACTAACTCATAAATAATTTATTGTAATATAAATAGCTAACAGTACCCGTACAGCGTTACTCGTGAAATACAAACGATGTTACCGTGAATGTCCTATGTAATCAAGTACAGCTCTTACCTAAATATAGTTCGTCTTGAGGTGTTGGCTGATTTTCTTCTGTCCACCTACGTTAAAAATTAAAGGTTTTTGTGTGCCAGATTTTATTTTTTGCTACATGGGCAAGCGCGCGCACTCGCACTATATCTTTTATTAATATATAAGATATTGTAATACTATGTATTATTACAATTAATTTACTGTATGTACAAATGTATTAAATGATATTAAAAGTGGTAGTAAACTAATAAAAAGGAGGTAACCTATTATCAATTACTGACAATAATCCAATAATAAATGGATAACAGTTTTAAATAAATATATTTGTGTGAACATTTACGCCCACTTCACCCTTGATCCCCAGAGGTGACATTCGCGGGGGAGGCTTGGCTGCAGGTGTGCCCTATTTCATCGCGTATCAATTAACTCACTCTGTAGGCGCGCAGTAATTCCGAAAGTCCATTTTTACAGAATTAAAAACAATTCCATTAATGCAGTGGTTATGACTTTGACCAGATAAGCAAGACGACGCGGATTCGATCCAGTGAAGGGCACGATGACTTTCCAGAATATAACTGTTTTTACTTTCACAATTTTGGTACCTTGTATCCTTATCTCTAAGTCACTTTTAGAGGGGGTCATTAAAATGTGTATATATATATATATATATATATATATATATATATATATATATATATATATATAATAAATCCGTTTGTATTCAAACTTGAAAATACAAAATTTTTATTGTTAATAGCTCGGACGCAGGGGGGTGCAGGCTAGCTGCACTTATTGAGATGATTTAGACGTCCCTCGCGGTATCAGAGTCTAACAAATACTTACACTTACAACACTACACTTACAACTTTAACACTTTACACTTACACTTACATTTAGGAAGGCGATAATAGACTCAATGTGCTTTTTGTCTTAAATTAACAAAAAAAAAAAAAAAAAAAAAAAAAAAAAAAAAAAAATAGCTTGGACACGTTTATTACACAGAACAATTAATTCAACATTTTAAAAACGGCCGCCATTTAAAACTTTTAAAAAATCGTAATTTTTTTGTAAATTGTTTTAAAATTCTGATTTCATCATTTTCATCAACGTTATATAAACTGCATAAATCAGAATTTTGTGTTGAAATTAAGGAATTGAATTTGACGGTAATCAGGGATCATTCTTATTTCCAATATACCGGTAATTTAAAAACCTAAAATGCTAATGTATACAGATTTTAATGCTGATTTTTGATATGAATTTAGGGAAAAAAGGGTAAGGTGAAAATAGCCTGATAGTGTTTTACAACATATATAAATAAGTTGGCTTTAATTACATTTATCGAATTGGTTTTGAAGTACTCATCGCGCGCCATTAATTTTAAACTGTAGTGTTTATGTGATTACTACTCTTGTTGTTATGACCTGTTTTACCGTAAAAACAAAGCAAATTGTGTCAGATTTGATAGAACTATATTCTAGAATACATAAGTAGTGATTGGATGTAAAGTTAAAAGTTGACTGAACGTTGGAAAATGGGTTAATCGATTACGAGATTTGAATGCAAAGCAAGAAAAACTGATAAAAATGAACATTATCTGAATACCTATACTTAACAAAGTTTACTTTGTCTAAACTTGGGGCTGTGATATGCACAAATAACAACTTTAATAAAGTTATTTTGTTGTTCGCGGTAATTACTAAAGTTTTAAAGCAATATATTTTTTGTAACATTGGGGAATTTAAAAAGTTGAAATATCACAATAATTTCTATATTTTACATTTTTTTTGAAAAATCTGATTTCATGATCTTGATCTGCCTTAAAATCAGCGCAGATTAGGATTTTCAATTTTCAAAAATCTATTGAACATACGAAAATATATCTGATGGCAATAAGGTTCATTTTTTATTTTTAGTTCAACACAAAAGTTTAAAATGTTTATGCAGGTTCCAATATTACAATGGTGAAATCTTACAGATAATGCTATTGTTACTTTTTTTGGAAATTCGTTCTTATCACGTCAGCGAGACAGCTGCGTGCCGCGATTATTTTCTAATTACGTATTGTTTTCAAATATTTTCAATTGATTAGTAATACAGTGAAGTGAAAACGTTTCATTCAAGACGGAACAATGCCGAGACAAAGTGTCTAAGAACCATTGATACAGATACTGTAGACCGGGGGGGATGAGGGCGGGTGGGGGGTAGATCGATGAATGCCTGGGCTTCCACGGAGTTGGGGCGTTAGTGCACTATACCGCGTGCGAACGTTTGTATCGGCGCTCGTTTTGGATTATGTGAGAAAAAGTGTGTTTGTGCGTTTGTTGTACATGGTCGCCTGTCAGTCGTACAAGCGTACTTGGTTCATTGTTTGCCGTTTTTTTATCCTACTGAAGACTTTTTTAGTCATTACGTTGTACAAAGCACAGTGAACAAACTTTTATAAGTGATTAATTGGAGTATAACGTTTTGTCATATCAGAGATCATAAGTAAATATAAAAAAAAAAATAGTTTTTTGATTTTGAAAAGATTTTTAGTCTTATCGTTCAGTTAAATTTAATTATGTCTGAAAGCTTCCATTTTAAATAAACCTGACGGTAATTCGTGATTATTTTGTTAGTTTTAAAAACTAATGTCCTTTTTTTTTACATTACTCTGGAGTTATTAATCTACGCAAAACTCATAGAATTATTTCTTTACTATAAAGAAATATTTTAGAATTCGAGCAAACATTTGTGAAGAGACAATCCGCGCTTTGTTTGATACAGAGCAGATTTGCAAGTAAATTCGTGTCTAACTATTCTGTTTAAATGCACGTGAAATTGGTTTGTATAAAGTTTGGTTTTCGCAAAAATGTATACACAGCTTTAAAACCACTGAAAAGAAATAAAAATATTACCCAAAATTGCTCACATCTAACTGTTTCAACAACAAAATTACCACTGGAATTTTCAAAATCGGTTAATCAGATTTTGCTAAAACTTTTAGAGAAATATGGAAAGTCAAATCAGTGTAACAAATTAAAGAAATTAACCGTAGCAAATCGGACTGCGTTCGAATTTTATTTTTTAATTTTGTCGATTTTTTAATTTCCAATTCACTTTATTAAACGCATATATACATTTTCGTTGTTGCACTTATAGAATAACCCTTAACAAAATTTAGTAATTATTATTAAAGCAGGTTTCGTAAAAACTCGAGTCTTGTTCCTACATAAACTTTTTTACAAAAAATTTTGAAAAAAATAATTATTCGCGCTACACAGCTGTCTCACTGACCCAATGGAAACGAGTTTCTAAAATTTTTCTCATTATAATTTTTTTGTTGAAATTTCAATTTCACCATCATATCTAGCATTTATATCGGAATATATTAGCATTTTGAACTTGTAAGTTTAAGTGAAATATACGAAAATGAACCCTTACCGCCGTCAGATAAAATTTCTAAATTTAAACAGATTTTTAAAACAGATTGACAATTTGTTCCAAGTTTGAAACAAATTGGACTAAAATTGCGAACGTGAGCGTGCTATATATATATTTTATATTCTTCTTTTCTGCCAGGATTATTGTCACTAGGTTCAGTATAATAATCTGCCTTCCCTAGCTTCGTCAATTCTACTTTCGTTGAAGAGTTTTGGAGAACCTCCATCTTCAAAAACTATATCTATACTTTTTATCTAGAGTATAGATATAGTTTTTGAAGATGAACCTCCATCTTCAAAAAAGTAGAATTGACGAAGCTAGGGAAGACAGATATCTGATATATATATATATATATATATATATATATATATATATATATATATATATATATATATATATATATATATATATATATATATATATATATATGAAGCCCAATAAATATAGGCATAGAAACCTTTTAACGAACCCTCAAAAACTGATTTAGACATCAGGATCAGCCTTATTTCAAGGTCCAGGGTCTGGGCTTTACCATGATGGCGCTCCAATAGTTCTTTTTCCAATTGAAATTTGTTAAAAATCAATTCCTTTATTCCCTCTTGAAGACATTATCTCCATAGTTTCTTTATTATATAATATATTTAGTGTTATACAGTTAAGCTACTTTGAAGTTGCGGCATCTTCTCAGTTAGCTTTTAACTGCAAGAAAGTGTCAATTAACATTAAATTGTTCTTTACGAAAAGTTGTTTGTTTTACGTAAATAAGAAGTCTCTAGAACTCTCAATAATTAGTTCTTAGTGTATTCATATATTATAATTAATCAAATGACGCTACCTTCAGATACAAAACACCGGATCAGGTGTTAAAAGTGTTTCCGATGTTCTGTCTCGGCACCAAGGCGGCTGCGTCGAAGCGGTCTGGTGTGCACGCGGAATTAGAAACGTTATCGCCTAGTTGTCGTGTTTTTGTGTTCTCCACATAGAGTGCAGTGATGTCGAACATCAACAGTAACTCCACCAATACGTCTTCCTCCACCACGTACAGACACCCATGGTGGCCGATGTACGAGATGGTACCGGACGCGGCCAGCAGCGAACTACTCCTCGCAGACCCGATAGATCCTGGAGGAGAAGACGAGATGGAGAAAGAACCTAGGCCGACACCTGTAGTCAGGGTTAACTTCCCGCCGGATGTAGATACCAGTTCCCGTAGGCCTAGTAGGAACTTCTCCATGCAGTCGGCTAGACGGAGGTCTCGTAGTATGAGCGCGTGGTCCGATATGAGCCGCTTCCTCTTGGAGACTGGATGAGAGGTCAGTTTACTTTAACTTAGCCTTGACAGGCTAGAACCTTATGAGAGGTCAAAAAGTTAGAGCTGGATGTGTGTATTTACTTATCACTTTTTATGTCATTTTGTGTCAGAAGAATCATGAAACTGTTCGAAAATGTTTCGTTCAACTTTTCAAATGTTTATAATAAACTAACTCTATTACTCAACGTTGTCCGGAGGGGATAAATAAAGAGTTTTACTTCACATATTAATATAATGTGAACATTATATTGAGTATATACATTGTTATTGCTAGGGTTGAATATTTTACGAGGGTTGATCAAATATAAACGAGACTGACTTTCTAAAAACTTTTCCGTTGGACATTGAACTCTAAAGGGTGGGGTTTCAGGTAGCCTGGGAGGTTTGGGACGGGCGTAGACGGGCAACATTTCCGTTCGGACCCTTCAGTATAAAACTATACAATGAGTGAGAGTGAAGTGCACGTTTCCGTGGAGCAGAGAATTATTATTAAGTTTTTGGCCAAGGAGGGGGTCAATCCGACTGAAATCTTTCGTAGATTGACGGCTCAATACGGGGACAGGACCCTGTCAAGAGCTCGCGTTTTTGCTTGGCACAAGGAATTCGCCGAAGGACGGGAAGCAGTAGAAAACCTCTGAAGGCCAAATCACGATCGTCGGCCGGGAAGGTAATGGCCACTGTATTTTTCGACAATCAAGGCACCTTTCACGTCGATTTCCTCCATCAACGACGCACAATAAATGCACAATATTATTGCGATGTTTTAGAGGCCGCAAAACAGTCTTTTCGTAGGAAAAGGAAATCTAAACCGGCGAGAAACGTTATTCTTCTTCACGATAATGCCCGACCACATTCGGCGAACGCTACGAGGCTTAAACTCGACCAAATTGGCTGGGAACCAATGGAACATCCCCCATACAGTCCAGACTTATCACCCTGCGACTATCACCTGTTTGGGCCACTCAAAGAGGCGCTTGGAGGCCAGCGTTTAGAAGACGATTCTGCGGTGGAGACCTTCGTGCTCCAATGGCTCAATGAACGCCCGAGAACTTTTACGAAGATGGAATTAAAAACTTCCAATCCGGTGGGAAAAATGTGTTACTCGCGCGGGAGACTATGTAGAAAAATAAGTTGTATCAAGAATAATTTGTAAGTAAGCAATAAATTTTTAAAAAAATCAGTCTCGTTTATATTTGATCAACCCTCGTAATGTTAGATTTGTTATTATAGAAATTATGTCCCTGCCTCCACTTTATAATAAAAATCATAATGTAATTAAATCCAATTGTCAAACCTATCGGATTTAATACGAACCACTCTTTAAACTCGGTAATCGGTGAAAAGTAACTTTTTACTGAAAGAGATATAGCGGTGAAACAATCCTCTAAACAATCCTTACACGTGTAAAAACTAACTAAACATTTATAACTAACTGTAAAATTTTCATCGAAACCGTTTCAGTAGTTTTTGCATCTGTATAGGATTGCTCCCAGAGAAGTATATATGCTAGTGAACTAATGAAAAGGATAATACAGGAGTTTATACGGGAAAAGAAATGGGAATGAAATCACTCTAAGCACTTCTGGTACTAATAAGAACAAACTGTTAAATTTTCAGCGAAACCGGTTCAGTAGTTTTTGCATCTGTATAGGATTGCTCCCAGAGAGGTATATATGCTGGTGAACTAATGAAAAGGATAATACAGGAGTTTATACGGGAAAAGAAATGGGAATGAAATCACTCTAAGCACTTCTGTTACTAATAAGAACAAACTGTTAAATTTTCAGCGAAACCGGTTCAGTAGTTTTTGCATCTGTATAGGATTGCTCCCAGAGAGGTATATATGCTAGTGAACTAATGAAAAGGATAATACAGGAGTTTATACGGGAAAAGAAATGGGAATGAAATCACTCTAAGCACTTCTGGTACTAATAAAAACAAACTGTTAAATTTTCAGCGAAACCGGTTCAGTAGTTTTTACAACTGTAGAGGATACCTATACAAACTTTTATTTATCGTAATTACGTACGAGCTTACGAATCCTTTACTAAAAAACTCATGTAAAATTACTGCAAGGATTTTGTTATAATTAGTAGTTTTCTGTGATTAAACCTTTTTAGTTTATTTCTGTTGGTCTAATGAACACGAAGGATTGCTGAAACAGACAAAAAATACACGTAAAGGAAACACATTTTAATGGGCTAGGAGTAAATCAAAAATAATTTCTCATACGTGACAGAATCGATTTTCTGAAAGTATTTTCCTTTTTCTTACCCTGTTAAAAATCTTGATTTCACCATCTTAATCAGCGTTTATATATTGGGATTTTACATTTTCAAATTATATTGAATATACGAAAATGAACCCCAACTGCTGTCGAAACACTTACTAATTAAATCGATTTTGAAAACATGCTTATTCATGCAGTTTTTATCGCTTATTACGATGGTGAAATCAGGTATGGAAAAACGTTAAGACAAAAAGTATTACGAATTTTTACAGTATTGAATATCATTTGGTTAACAAATTTGTCCAAGCTATTACCATAATTGATTTTTGCCGAAAGTTTTTAATTAAATCGGACCAAAATTGAGAACACACAAACGCGCACGCGCGCGCGTGATCTAGATTCAAGATTGGTGTTGAATTCAGGTCCCGTTTCTGAGACGTACTATTATGGCTGTTACAATAGCTCATTTTTCCAAGAGAAACTCGTTGAAAACAATGATGAAAAACTTCGGAAACGTCTTGCGGCGGAAAAGGTTTTTTTCATTTACTCTTGAACGGGTAAGATTTTATCACATTTGCTATACTGACTTGCATAAAGGATGGATCAAATTTTAAACTGAATCTACACTCACTGAGCTGGCCTACATTTGAGCAAAATTTTATCGAAATTTTTAATGTCTGTTTGATTAAATTTGAATAGTTAAAAAAATTGTATCAAAAAGAAGGGATTTTGTTTTTTAAAGATAATTTTTGGAAAAATAAAAAAAATGTTTTCAGATTTAGGAAATTAAAAAAAAAATCTTAAACGCCGGGTAATTAATTTTTTCCATGTTACGAATAATGAGGAGGACACATATAAAAACAACCACTCTTTTTATTCTGTGGAGCTGGAAAGGGAAAGATTCATCAAAATTTCAAAATACGTTCTCTATATTTTTCTTATTTTTGTATAGAAAACAATAAAAATTACCAAAATTAAAGATTTATTGAATTTTCAAAAAAAAAAAAAAAAATCCATAGGCGCCTTGTTTCAAATATAGTGCATTACTAATTGATTAGCTGTCGCCTGCATTACTGCCAAGAGGACTGTACAACTTTTTAACTTATGACTTAAGTGCTCCCATCGTAACGTATTTGTTGCGCAAACTTAAACTTAACTGTTTGAACGTGTTCTATTTATTTTCACCGAAACTGCAAAAAGGTTGTACCGAAACCTTTGTAAAGTTGTTGAATTTTTCTAAAAAACTCTTTTGTTGAGTTCTATAAGTACAAAAAAAGTAATATATTGACAAATCGTACAAACACTATTTTTTTGACACAATCTAGCTTTATAAAAGTCCAAATTTTTCTGCCATAACAGATTAAAATTATAGAGGATAACATGAACTCTAAAGAGTTATGATGGCGTTTATTTAAACTCTTTATGTGTTTAAACTCTATGTATTCTAAATCAGTAGAAGCTACACCACAATAAATGAACGATAATAAAGAAAAAATTGGAAGTGCCGACAGAAGTGACTACTTCTTATCACGGGTTATGGCTATATAGGCCCTATTTTACACCACAAAATAAAATTTACAGTCGATTTTCAAAGTCATGAGTACGCTAATTTCAGTTTAATAAATTTCTAAATACAATATTATATGGCTTTTTGGTTTTTTTGCCACTCGACACTTAAATAGGCTATAACTGACCATGGGAGAAGCACGGTGCCCCAAATGTATTCCTGCTACTATTAATACCTGACCCTGTGACTTATTAATTGTCATTGTAAATGCAACTTCAATGGAAACTGCAATATTTAATTTGAAAAGGCAAGTTGTTTGGAATTATAAGATTGTTTCAGTTAAAATCATTGCAAATGTAAGTTTATAAACAATAATTTTATAATAAATAATAACAGGAATTTAGATTTTTAAAAGAGAATACATCTATGTCCATCTCAGGTACCTAAACAATGTTCATTTTAATTCATCTCAATCGGTCCAGTAGTTAATGTGTGATCGAATAACAAACAAAAACACACACATAAACTTTCAAATTAAAATATTATATTAAGAAGTATAAAATATTATTAAAACGTCACTGTTGTAACCTACAGTTAACACATATCACAAAACTGAATACTAAATAATTCAGTTGCACTGGGTAAGTATTATAATAACATTTAAATATTTATTATTCACATCTACCAATATATAATAATGTTTAAAACGTCACTGTTACACAGTTAACACTTGTCATAAAACTAAATACTAAGAAAAGTTGGACTGGGTAAGTAGTATAATGGTGTTTAAAATAATTTAAATATTTATGATTCACACCTACCAATATATAATAAACGTATAAAACGTCACTGTTACACAGTTAACACTTGACACAAAACTAAATAATTAATTTGGACTGGATAAGTAGTATAATGGCGCGAACATACAAGTTTTCACTTCAAAAATACATTTTAAAACAAAAATATATATAAGAGTGCGATGCGTGACGGCAAACTGAATTTTTTCCTGTGCAAAACATACATCCATACCCCGCCGCCATAAGAAGTAGTATATAAGTATATATATATATATATATATATATATATATATATATATATATATATATATATATATATATATATATATATATATATATATATATATATATATATATATATATATATATATATATATATATATATATATATATAATATATATATAATATATAAGTATATATATATATATATATATAAGAGCGTGATGCGTGATGGGAAACTGAATTTTTTCCCGTACAAGACATACATCCATACCCCGCCATAAGAAAACACTTCAAAAATATTTTTTTACGTTTAAGATTTCGTTCCTATTTGTCGTCAATTCACAGGTTTTTCTTGGGTTCGGACATCTAAAAAGACTATTTTCTACAAATTTTGTAGTTATCAAAGAGATACTTTACCGACAGATAGGCAGACGTGCATTTTGATTAAGCTACGTACCCTAAAAACGTTTTTCGATTTGGATTTTGAATTTGTCACGTAGACCTAACTACTCGTTACCAAAGGAAAACTGTTCTGTTTTTATCTACTTGCTTTAAAATGGGAAACGCAAACACACAGACAGTTTTGTTACTAACAGCAGGAGGGAAATTTTATTTCGTGGACCAAAAGTTGGTAACGTTAACAAAAGCAATGAGTTGACACAACCTGCAACTTTAGGGGGTGGAACTGCTAAACGTCCCTTCCTATTTACTTACACAACTTACTTGCCTCCGATTGGTTGTCACAGATACGAAATGCCACCGTAGATTTTGTATTTGTTTTTTTATGTTTTTTGTTAAAGTCAATATAAACAGAGCGTCTGTTACTACGTAGAAATGCTGTTTCTAAAGTGGTGATTTGTTGTCCTCGGTGGGCGTGAATCTGTGAACTACTTTTCGTATCCGTTAAGCTGTTGAGACAAATAAACAAATATATTGTTAACACGTGTTTTAAAATGCTTAATGACGTCATAATAAATAATAAAAACAGGCATCTCTCTAACGCCATGGTAACGAATTTAAAATAATTACAAAATTTAATAAATTATCGGAATGAATATTTTTTAAAAATTATTATATATTCTGTAGTTTAAATACAAAAATGAATCTAAACAGCAAATAAATCCATAACAATACCTACCTTAATTGTTTTAAAATTTGATTTAACAATCTAAATATTTGTTAAAATATGCGTAAAATTACCATTTTTTTTCAAATTACATTGAAAATTGTACATTTTTGCAGATTTTTTATAAAATGTATTATGACATTTAGATTTTGAATGCTCACCATTTGTAAACGGTTTAATTGATTTTGTTGGATTTTTTTGTTATTTTAAGGCGAAAAGCACACTGAGGCTATTATCGCCTCCCTAAAAATAAGTGTGAGAGTAAAGTGTTAAAGTTGTAAGTGTGTGTTACACTCGTTTACCACGAGGGACATCTAAATCCTCTCAATAAGTGCAGCTAATCTGCACCCCCTGATTTTATTCCAACAACGAACTTTTTTAAACCTTTACAAAAATCAATTTTTGGTTCTGTTCTAATAAATCAGATCAAATATATACTCAACATCCTTAAGTTATAAAAAAAAAGTGTTATGTAAAAATTATGGTATATTACAGTTTTGTAATAGAAGTCATTTTGAAAAGCTCGAACGAATATTATTAGATTACAATTTCATCTTTGGTTTTACGAAAGTAAATTTTTGTGTCAAGTTTGAATCAAATCGTTCCAAAATTAAGAAAGCGTTAACGAGAAAAATTTATTTTAAGATTAAGGGTTTTTGTCATGTTGGCGTTTCATCAGATCATTTTCCAAATTTTTAAAATGGCAAACCAGAGCGACGGTGCTGTTATTAGGCTCTACGTTTAGGTGGTTGTCACATGCAAATCTGTGACGTTTTGGCTTCTAATTGGTGTAGGGTGTAGGGTGGGTTGTAGAAGGCACTTCACTGGACGCTTCTGATTACAGTTAACTTAATTATAAGGCAAACTTGTAATATAACAGCGGCCCATTCATTCAAATGTCACTTAACACTTAATATTTTATAAACAGTGTACGATTTATTGTGATGGTACAAAAGTAGTATATCAAATGCGATTTTATTAAGAAATTGTAAAATACGTTCTGACTACCATAGGGTTCCGTTTTTTATTTGAAACAATAATTTTAATGTTTCGTGCACATATTAATACGTTTTTGTGCAAACACTGTTTAAAAGAGGTTTTTCTCAAAAACAGAAATAACGATTTTGATTGAATTAAAAAAATATACTAAAACAAAACGTACGGGCCGGTACATCATCAAAACATTGAGTTCAAGATTTCTACAAAAAGTAAAAAATTCTCCTGGTTCCTTAAATTTAGTTAATTAGGTTTTACCCACAGTAATACTTGATCCACATCTCATGTCAAACTTGATCCTCTACCGAAGAGGGAAGTCTAAATTAATATGTCTTGATAAATCCCAGAGGCATTGTTGAAATGAGCGCCGATACACACATACACACGCGCGCGCACACGCACACGCACACGCACGCACACACACAAAACACACGCGCGTGCACACACACACACACACACACACATGCACACATACGTATGTGTAAGCCGCCTCGGTGGCCTAGTGGATAGCGTACTAGGCTTTCACCCCGAGGACCCGGGTTCGATTCCCGGAGAGGGCTTGGCATTTTCATACGGTATAAATCATCCGATCGTCTGCATTAGCCCAAGTGTGCACAATAGTCGGACGTTAAACACACAAAAAAAACATACGTATGTATGTTAGCATACTCACTTTTTCAGTTTAGTTTGATTTGATTCAACCGTGGCACAAAAATAAATTTTTATTGTAATCTTGGTTAAAAAACTGCATAAATAAGCATTCTTACGCATTCTAAACTAAAATCCAATGAAATTAAGGAATTTGATCAAGCATGTCTGATTTTAATAATGTAATAATTTTAATAATCAAACAACATCGGATTTTCATAATTTCAACAGTTCATGCAGATTTTAATGATGTTGAAAACAGAGTTTCAAAAAGATGGTAAGAATAAATTACCGCCAAATTGTTTGAATTTAATGATCACAACTAATAATATACTCTATTAAGACTTTCCATTTTAAAATAGCCTAACAGATTATGTAATCCTTTATTGTGATTTTTGGAAAATCGCTTCTGTCACGTTTAAGAAACAACTACGTGCCGTGATATTTCAATATCCAACAGTAACACATAAACCTTCTCCCGTCATGTCGCCTTAAACTGTACCACAGAAGGAAATGTCTAAATTAATATTTCAGTACGTGCGGGATATAGTAGGGATCACAGACGACACCTTGTCAAGTGATTCGGCTTTCCCGCCATAACTGCATTGACGTATTTATTTATTTATACAAATCTTGTTTATCTTATCCGAATAACAAATACACCAATGTAAAGTTACATTGGAACTGTTCAAATGTCGATATTTTGGGTTTAAAATCGCTTTAGTTTTCGATAAATTACTTTCCATTAATAGTTCTGCTGTTTGTCTAGCGTGTTAATTAATCTACTTTGTTCTTTATTCAACTGAGAAAACCAATTTGTGTCATCTTACCACAAGCAGTTCAATGAACAGTAAGCATACCTCGCAGTATATTCTTAATTATCTGGCTACAGCTTCATTCACGACAGCTCTCTAACCTTTTCCGTCAATTTAACCGGTAACAGTTATATTCAAATTAAAATGTTACTGGTTCGAAATTTTTAGAAATTTATGCTTTTTCTTCAAAACTGCGTACAATCGTGAGTAGAGATGATACTATCTGTGAAATATTGTTATATGTGAAAACTGCCACTGCTACTTTTAAATATCTGTTAAATTAAACAGTGAATAACTGTGAACTGTGAAATTATGTCTTGGCTGATCTGTTATGTAGCTATTGCTTCTTCATATAGGCTAATATAAATCAGAAAAAAACAAACAAAATCAGGTATTTTTTCTACACAAATACACAATTCTTCTACACAACACTACTTGTGCAAAAAACATTCGCTATACTAAATAAATAATATCAACAACAAGCTAAATCTGGCGGGAAACAACTGTGCGCGCGCAGTTTGCAATATCAGTATTTATCTCGAAAATCAACACTATCTGTGAAAATTTCACAGTTCACTGTTAGTGTGTAGATAGGTAGGACCAAACTGTGAACTCATTACGCATGCGCAGGGCAAAGCGACGCGATCTTTGCGGAAATAAAAGAAACTAGAGGAACAGATTGGTTGAACAGATTTCGGAGATTTCAGTTCACAGTTCGTAACAGTTGAACTCAGCCGTTCACTATTAGATAAATATGTGAAATTTGACTATCTGTGAAAAAGTAGCAGTTATGTGATATCGTTACCATCTCTACAAGTGAGCGTTAAATCGGAGACCGCCATCTTTAAACTGAAGCGAATGGAAAACATATCACACATACCCTGTTTGGATTTATATAATCTACCTTCTCACTAAATTTCAAAACAATCAAATAATGCCATTGACTAAAACTGCGAAAAACACAAACAAAATGCCGAACGGTCGGGTTAAAACAGAAATCTTGCTTCGTTCGGTCAATTAATGAAACGAATAATTGTTTGTTTTTGTGTATTTGTGCGCGTTTTGTTTATGCATAGTGTCAGTGTCACTGGGTTCTTAATTTTTAAGGAAAGTAGACAGAAGGTGGGAAGACAACTTGAAACCATATTTTAAAATTTTTAATAACATTTTTTTAAATTAAATATTTAACTGAAAATTTCATCAATTCACGATAAAAACGTTGCATTTCATGAGCTATGTCTTGCCGTTATAGTGGGTCATACGCGTGTATTGAAATACCACAATAATTTGTATATTTATTTATTTTTTTGCTAAACGACCATATTTTATGCGTTAGACTAATGAGGACATTAACGATAAGGGAAAAGCAAAGGGATAATTTGCGGCCCGAACTAAGAATCTACGGTACGCATTTTAGAGACGCAGCAGACTTATCGTTGATTTATCCACATCAACAACCGAGTCCCGTATATATCTTTAGAAGTATCAAAGATAAAGTTAACACTGATTTTGTTTTTAGTTAATTTTATTTGAAAATGAGTTAGTGGAATTCGTGGTAAGTTCCAGACCCGCATTATTGAAATCAGCGCTGATCAATTTTTTGTTTGGGCGGCGGTGTTAATTTTCGTAATATATATCACGTATTATATAAGTGTATTTGTGTGTGTGTGTGTGTGTGTGTGTGTGTGTGTGTGTGTGTGTGTGTGTGTGTGTGTGTGTGTGTGTGTGTGTGTGTGTGTGTGTGTGTGTGTGTGTGTGTGTGTGTGTGTGTGTGTGTGTGTGTGTGTGTGTGTGTGTGTGTGTGTGTGTGTGTGTGTGTGTGTGTGTGTGTGTGTGTGTGTGTGTGTGTGTGTGTGTGTGTGTGTGTGTGTGTGTGTGTGTGTGTGTGTGTGTGTGTGTGTGTGTGTGTGTTTTAGCCCTCCCTTATTCTCAATCTTGATCGGATTTCATTCAAACTTGGCGCACAAAACGATTTTAGTAGTAGCTTGAGCAAATTTGTTTTCAAGCAAAATCCTTTTGATAGTTTAAAAATGGCGGACATTTCAAATCTTGAAATTTTTTAACATTTTTATTGTTTATAGCTTCTTGAACATCTGATATCGCCATCGTAACCATCGGTTAAGTAAATGTAAATTAGCAACGGTCATTTGGAGCAGGGTTCAGTTTTATATTTTCAGAGGATTTTAAAAATGTTAAGTGTTTCTGTAGATTTTAATTGTGACTATGATGGTGAAATCTGAGTTTTTTCATGTATTCTAATGACGGCAATTTTGAAACTGTTAAATGGATTTTAACAAGTAATGAATTATTCAAACTATTCTAAACAATTTCGAACTAGTCCAAGATGTTACCCAAATCGATATTTTGATCTATAAATCAATTTTAAAACAATCTTTAGTTATGCTTAATATGAAGTGTTTTTTACACACATTTTTTGAAAATTTACTTTTTTGGGTTACGATTTCTGAAAACCGATACCACGTAAAAGCATGATTGAATTTCTCCGGCCTATTCCTTAACTTTCTTTCTTTTACAATGTATTGAAAAAACAAAAACTTAACTTGAGTAATTAGGACTTAGAGTACAATAGTGTTTGATTTAAATAATTAAGTCAACCACTGCGGTCAGTGGAGTATACAGGAAGCCTAATGTGTAAGGGAATTAATCCCTTGGTTTGACTCTGAACCGCCTGTTCCCTCTCACTACATAACTCGATTCCGTGCACACGTTGTGACCTCGAATTTACTTGTCCTGAAATAAAATACTTTTATACTGTGAAACGTGAATTCATAAGAAATATTTGACACAAATACAAAACACTACACTGAGTTTGCGGCTGACGTGATACAAGCGACTTTCAAATTTTTGTTTATTATACAATTATTTGGAAATATGATTTCACCATCACAATCAGCATTACTTTCTTCTTAAACTATCATTTTAAACTTTAATACTAGATTGAAAAAACGGCAATGAACCCTGACCGCCGTATGTTTTTACTCTTAAAGGGTTTTCAATGTTTGAAATGTTCGTTTTATGCTGTTTTAAACTCCGATTACTATAGTTAAATCAAACTTTTTAAGAAGGTATAAGATAAAAAGAGTTATTTATATTATAAAATATTTAAATTACTGTTGCCATTTGGAATATCCTCTACGGGTTTCGCTTGTCAAGGAACTTGTCCAAGCTATTACCAAAATCGTTAGTTGGGTCAAGTTTTGAAACAAATGTTGGACTAAAGTTGAGAACGCACGCACGCACGAACACACACACCCACTTAAACTTTCATCGATGATTAAAAAAAATGAATATACAAAACCGACACTCATTTTTGTCTAGTCTGGGTCTTACCGTCATGATCCAGTGGAAGATTGCTAATGAAAATCAATGCGAAATAAATTATTTCACGAAAAAATAAGTTCCAAGTGAAATTTTATAAAAATTAAAAAAACTGTTGACTTTGATGAGCACTTTTTAGATTACACAATATATTACTTTTTCAAGAGCCGTCTAATATATATATATATATATATATATATATATATATATATATATATATATACCGATTACTAAATTGTATTTGACATCGTTATATATATATATATATATATATATATATATATATATATATATATATATATATTAATATTTCTAATATATTATAATAATATAATATAATATTAATATTATTAATATATATTAATAATATATAAATATAAATAAATATATATATATATATACATATATCATATATATATATATATATATATATAATCCGTTAAGAAATTGTATTTGACATTGTTATGTCCAATGTTTTTGGTTCATAAATATTGTAATTACTTAGGGGTTCTAATTTAAATCTTTCATTTATAGTCAGTTTATTATTTCTTGTTGTTTTGTTAGTAATGGGACTAAGAGCTTCGCCATTACGTACTGTTACTAAACATTGAGGAATTTCTAACTCATTTATTTGTTTATATGCTAACACTCCTTCACCGTTATTTATATTATTTACTGAAATTTTCATAATATGACTAGTTCTAGCTTGTACTACGTAACTGGAAATTTGTTGTTCAACAGAGTTTGTTCTTTTTTGTGATACGTCTTCTTCCTTGTTAAAATAATGAATAGGGATCTTCTTACCACACAAGGTTAGCTTATTATTTATAAAATCCAAATTTATTCCCAACCTTTAATGTTATCCAAACCTAGCAATAGATCAAATTGTTTATGGAAGTCAAACAGGTAAAATTTCATTGCCTTTTAAATAACAAAATAACAAAGGTAGTTTATAACTAAAGTTTTCTCTTGAAATGCCACGTGCAGTGGTTACATTAAAGGGTTCCTTAATTATACTTGTTTTAAAACATTTTAGGCCTAGTGATTTTCTTATAAAAGATCGTACACTACCTGTGTCAATTAATATTTTAAAGTTAGTATTCGGATCGTATAAAAGGTAACTAGCGTAAATTCAAATTTCAATTGAATTTGAATACTTGAAATGCTAATATTTGCATTGAATTCATAATATATACAATCATAATGCTGATTGTAATTATGAAATAAGACGTTCTAAAAATGGATAAGGTTACAAAAAAACTTTCAGAAAAATACTTTCAGAAATCGTTTCAGCGATTATTATTTAACTCACCTTTTGTAAAGGGTCTCAGAAGTGCAAGGGATCCATAGCTTTGTTGAAAAGAAATATATAAAACCGCCCACTTCCTAGCCTCGTATTGACTTTGCACATTTAGCTTGGCATCGCAAACTTATCATTCAGTTCAGGCTGGCGTTTAGTCTTTAAATTACATTCAATGTCTACACTGAGCCCTTTTCTTTGACCTCTGTTGACTTTTTTAAGCGCCAGAATCTAGGCGTTCTGCACTACGACCGTATCTGTTGATGCGTCTTATAAACTGTAAACCAGGGGCTCTAAATCTGGAGGTGTACGCCTCCCTAAAGGGAGAATAAAAAAATTTAAAGGGACTCTTCATTAGGCGCTACAAATTTTTATTGTTAATAAATTCTCTTGTAAAAAAAAACAAGATGCGAGTAATTCTAAATATAAATGATAAATAAAAAAACTGTATTTAGTGTGTTTTGTAATGTAATGTATTCGAAAATTATATTTACTGAAAACAAATGAAAGACATTCTGAAGGATTAAATTATATATAAAATTACAGTCTGCGTCATTCAACGGAAAATGTCAAACTGGCTTTATAGGAAAGCATCAATTCAAAATAATTAATTTAGTTTCTAAGAATGTTTCATATCCTGAAAGTTTGTTTTTCTTAAGCACTTTATTAAAATCCGATATTTCGATACATTGCAAAAAGTCAGCATATTTCAAATATGCTGTTTACCTAGGCTTATCATTTTACGAAGTGTATTCATGTTGGTTCAGTAACGCACAAAGGACACCTTCAAAATAATAATAATTTGTATTACAGAACCAAAAATGTAAATCATGTTTCATATTTTCCTTGTTTTTTATTAATTAAGTGATGTTTCTCTTTAATTAATTGTAACATTTTCATCGTTAATTTCATTTTTTCATTTTAATATATTTTCAAATCGTCGTAGTCTTTTACGTTCATTTTTTTCTTAATCTTTGTTTTTCATTTAAAACATATTTGTTTAATAATTTTACTTTTAATTTTGTTTAGAAATTTAATTTTTAACATAATATCAATTGCAATGATATTGAAGCATCAGCTGTTGTGCGAAATCAGCTGTTTAGAAATAGTCACAATTATATAATATACTAAAACATGATACATGTTAAAAATTTTCCAAGGAGCTTGTTTGCTTAAAAACCTGCTCTAAATCGTAGGCAGCAAATTAAATAACGCGACGTTTTTGACAATTAACATATCAACATGAGAAATACTTGCTTTCAAAACATAATGTATATTTATAGATTTGTTTAAGGAGATATTACTGATAACATACGTGTATAAGTACACGTTACAATATACACATTTAAAATTTATAGAATTTTTTGTAGCACAAAATTTGTATGCACACACATACAAATCAATTTACAAAACGTAAATTAATTATAATTAATATATACGAGGTGTGTTGAGAAAGTAAGGAGAATTTTTAAATTTCGCGGGCTTGCAGAGTCCGATTGTCAAACATTTTTTTTATTGTAATGGTATACATGCCCTTGAAGTATGATAAAACTTTCAGCTGTTTTTATTGTTGACTTTGTCTGTGACAGCCACTAAGGTTAGACGTGTTTTTATGAGCTCGGCGATTTTCATTTGTGAAAAGAAATAGATCAAAGAATTTGTATCAAATTTTGCGTATTAAATGGAATAAAGTGTAACAAAGTGTGTGAAATGTTAACAAAGGCCTATAGTGAGTCTGCTATGAGTAAAGCAAGAGTTTACGAGTGGTATAAGCGTTTCCAAGAAGGCCGTGAAGACGTTGAAGATGATAAACGCCCTGGACGCCCCAGCACATCAACAACCAATGAAAATGTAAAAAAAATGGAAAATTGTGAAAATGAGAAATGGTTTTATGAACAATCGCCGAATCACAAAAGCCTAGTACGCTATCCACTAGGAGTCGCTGATGATGATGTTGGCATATTGGATCATGTCATGACATTGTTTCCAATGTTTTATGTATGAAACGCGTGGCAGCAAAATTCGTTCCAAAAAATGTTGAATTTTGAACAAAAACAGCGTCGAATGGAAGTTGCTCAGGAGTCACTAAATGAAGTCAGCGACGATACAGAATTACTGAAACGTATTATAACAGGTGACGAAACATGGGTTTACTGATATGACGACGAAACTAAGGATCAATCATCCCAGTGTAGGTATTCTGGCTCGCCAAGACCGTAAAAGACTCGACAAGTGCGGTCGAACGTAAGGGTTATGCTCACTGTGGTCTTCGATATTAATGGCATAGTGCATCATGAATTCCTGCCACCAGGTGAAACGGTCAATAAGGAGTACTACCTACAAGTTCAACGCCATTGCATGAAGCAATCCGAAAAAACGCCCGGATCTGTGGAAAAACAATTCATGGCTTTTGCAATAAGATAATGCAACCAGCTCACACTTCATCGTTTGTTCATGAATTATTGGCCAAACACAGTACTGTAACGATGCCCCAGCCTCCATATTCGCCAGACATAGTCCGTGTGACTTTTTCCTATTTCCAAAATTAAAGAGAATCTTAAAGGGCCGTCGTTTTACAGCCGTAGATGACATTAAAAGCGCATCGCTGAAAGAACTAAAGGCTATCTCAAAGATCGAGTTTAAGAAGTGTTTCAAGGTTTGGAAGAAGCGCTGGCACAAGTGCATAATCTCCAATGGGGACCATTTTGAAGGCGACAACATCAATGTAGAAGAATAAATAAATATTTTGTTCAAAAAGTTAAAGTTCTCGTTACTTTCTGAACACACCTCGTACATTTAAACGTATATAAAAAACAATCGCAAACGTTTTGAAATTGTTAAACGGATTTATCAGCCAAACGATTATTATAATCGATTTTTATATCAACTGAAAATTGAATTAGAATTTGAATCTCATTTTTGTCTCAAATCTGAGTCTTGCTGTGACGACCCAGTGGAAAATTGCTAATAAAAATCGATGCGAAATAAATTATTGCATCATAAAACACTGGCAAGTGAAATTTATTGTAAATTAGAAGTGAAATTGTTAATTTTTACCAATTTTTAGCGAATTTTGTTTATACCCGTTGTAAAAATCGGACCAAACTTTTCAAACGCTGGAGTCCTAACACACTGAATTTCGTCTTTATATTTTGCATTTTTGCACATTGTGTTTAGCAGTTATTAAAGTGATTTTTTAAAAATAAAAACATTTATAGTCGCGGTTGAAAAAATATGGGTAGATATAAACTTTGCTTTCGCGTCATGCTTGAGTCTGTAACGCATATCTTACATCGTACATAATTGTTCTTGTATATATGTAAACTTGAAGTGACTACTTCTAAACAGCTGATTTCGTACAACAGCTGTTGCTTTAATATCATTTCAATTGAGGTTATGTTTCAATAAACCTTGATAATTTAAAAAAAATGTATTCTCTAAATTTATGTAGTTAAATTGTTTAATGCACATGAACTATACCAATTTTTGAATCCCAGAATCACAAATATTATGTTTATTATTACTTAGACTGCTAAATCTCTTTCTGCGTACATATACATTAAATAAAAAATAATTCATATAGTAACAAATCTACAGGTATACCAAAATAAGTTAACCACTTTTTTCGGCCTACTTTTACTTCTTATGTCAGCTTTGACAAGTTCATTATCCAGGAAAATCCTACCTTCATGTTAAAAAATCGTAAGCAATTTTGATTTTGTAAAAGAATTTGAATAAATATGCAAATAATTAATATTCTAAATCAGGATCAGTGCTCATTTCATTATCCCGAGTCGGGTGGTAGGAGCCGTTGTAATAGCTCCTTTTACAATGAAAATTCGCTAAGAAGACTGTACTTTTGCATTAATTATTGTTACGAGGGTAGTTTTAAACAAAACAAAATACATTTATCTGTTTTTCTCTGTCTGAGATAATGTAAACATTATAACTGAGCAATAACCAAGTTGTTAAGTCTGTAATTAACAATAACTTTGGCTACAACGAGGTGCAGTGCAGAACAGTAATGCAGATTTATGGCATTCTTGATTCCTTAACTTTTAAGGTAAATGCGTTTTTTATGTACGTTTAACGAGGACATGGAAACTTATCGCATTTTATCTGCATTTAAGAAGGGCGCCGAGCGCGGAGTGGCTTACTGTTTGACGTTAATTAGTTTTCAAGACTAATTATGGGAAGTGAATTAGGCAGGTACTTATCTAATAAGTAAGTACTTTGGTAGATTTTTATACTAAAAAACAAAACCATTTAAAAATAAAAAATTTAACAAATAATTGGGCACGCAACTGTCTCGCTGACGACATTGAAGCGGGTTTCCAACAATATTTGTTTACATTGTTTTGAAAATATCATTTAACTATCATAATAAACATTAAATTAGCCTAAATTAACATTTAAAACTTTAAATTTATATCGATAACACTAAAGTTAAACATTAATGAAAATTCCTTCATTTTTGTTAGAAAATATTTAGTTAAGCTATAATCCTCCTCCTTTTATAGCTTTTTGAATTTTTTTTTTTTAACACGTATCGAATCCTGTACTAATTCTGTATTAATTCTTTTTATGAAAATATTACAGCTAAGAATTGTGAAATCGATCGTTAAGAGAAAATGTGAAAGATACAAATCATAAACTGGTGGCATGGAAGACTAAGTTGTGGGCAAACAGTATGCGATAATGTTAATAATGGTGGTAATCCGAAACACGTCAACAAGTGGAAAAATTGACAAATATACCCAACTAAATATATGAAAATAATCGCGGCACGCAGCTGTCTCGCTCACATGACAGAAGCGAATGTCTAAAAGTATTTTTCTTTATCTTAGTCACTGCTCAACCATTTTTGAAATTTGTATTTATCACAATCAGCATTAAAATATGCATGTGTAGCATTTTGAACTTTCAAATTGCATAGAAAATACGAAACTGAACTGTGACCGCCGTCAAAAAAATTTTCTTGTTTCAACCTATTTTGAAAATTTAAAAACCTAATTTGTTTATATGAAATCAGCACGATTACGATGTGAAATAAGATTTTAAACATATTTAAGACAGAAAATATACGAATTTTCAAATATTTGAAATTACCGCCATTTTGAAACTGTTGGAAGAATTTCGCTGTTTTACAAATTTATTGCTATTACTATAATCGTTTGAATCAAATCGGACCAAAACTGGAAACGTGAATGTGGTAACACTGAAACACACACAAACACAGGTGCGCGTGCGTGTGCGCACGCGCGTATAAATTTCAACAATACTTCCAAAAGTGATATAGATCATTTCAATATGAGTGATCATTTCATGGTCTCGGGTCTGGATCTTATCATAATGACCGCTCCAATAGTTCAAATTGCAATAGAAATTTGCTAAAAGTCGAACCTTGTCCGCTGTCAGACCGATTTTTTATTATTTGCAATGATATTTAAAAATTAAAAATGCCTTTTAATGCAGATTTTAAACGCTAATTACGATGGTGTAATTAAGTTTTAATATATTATAGTCGTGATTTTTCTAGGTTTAAAATAGCAGCCATTTTAAAATTGTTTTTCATTGAGTAATCAATTTTTGAAGCTATACAAAATAAATTTTTGAGACAAATTTGATTTAAATAGAATTAATAATATAATTTTTACCTATCTCTCTCAAAGTGATCTGGTTTGGTTTTAGGGTCTCGGTCTAGACCTTACCATAATGTCCGCTTCAATTTATGTGGAAACTCGCTAAACACATTCTCTTGGATTAGATGACATTAAAACAAAATGTTTCTTTTTACAATTATTTTATATTTGTGCGGAAATAATTCTTTATATCGCACACAATTTTATATCATATAAAATAATACAAGTATAATATGGCAAGAGCTAGACTGCCTACAAGCGCTGGGTTGACGATCACTCTTTCAGTTCCTGAGTCACACGAAGATACTTGGTAGTCATCGTACAAGGAATCTTTCAAGACTTTTATTTCAGACTTGTTGGACACGATAGTTACTTCCGGAACTGAAGTAAAAACTGTTGTCACAGTCGGGGGCGTAGTGGTTACTTCCTTTGCGGTTCTGATGGTAGGTTCCGTCAGGAGACGACGGGTGTCCTCGTCCACAGAATTCTCCTTCCAACCACCGTATTCGTCATAGCCACTGCTCAGTGTTATAAGAAGGACTAAACACAAGGGCACTAAACAATTAAAGTTCATTATCAATTTTAATGCCAGCTAATGTATTACTAGAGTTGACATAGCTAGAGGATTTTTATTTACATTAATTATTAAGTTAAATTTTATTTACCAAAATTTATTCATGTCAGTAATTTCTATGGTAACGATATTGTTAGATAAAATTAACTGCTAATTTTAATTTGATTTCTTTGAAGAGAATTTTATTGCATTTTAAGTATTTCTGACTTTTACAAAAGAACGATTTAATTTTTTTTATATTATGTGATATATTGTTTCGTTGAAATATATTAACCCGTGGAAGATTAACTTTATTACGATAAATTACGATTTTTAGCATTTATTACGGAACTACAGTCTGACGTTCAGTTTTACAAAGCAGGGGCAGCATTATATCCACCTCAGTAACACTTCTTACAAAGATTAGCTTTATTGAATGTCAGTTATGTACCTGACAACTGATTTTAAGAGCCAACAACCGAGTCACGTTAGTTGCAGTTCTTTTTTTTAAAAAAGTGTAAATATTATTTTCATTATTGTTTTTTAAAAAAATTTATATTCTTTTCATTTTTAATAAAACTCATTTAATTAATCTTTTCGCGATAGAAAACACATTCCCCACTTTCTTGCTGTAGTCATTTTGAGGTTATGATCGTAACTTTTATTTTCGCTTTTTTTACCTTCCACTTGTTTCCGCATTGTTATATTTTGGATTATTAATATTGGGTGGGCCTATATAATGAAACGATTTGGTGCAAAAATTACCAAAACTGACAAAAGTCCTAAAAACTCAGTTTTACCGATCTTTCTGCAAGTACACTTGGTTCAGTTGTTACGGTCTTTAAGCTGGCACGTCGATACTTGTACCATCCTTCGAGGCATGAGTACTTTCGTATGACATGTGCTGTTTATCTGAACCTACGAGAATAGAGATCTTTAGCTTAAATTTGAGTTACGGTTATCGATGTCTCTTACATCCTAACTTCCAGTTTCGTCCACTTTCCCAGCGCCGTCAGACCCTCAGATTCCTTTGCGCCATAGCCTTCTCTGCTTTAATACTTCAATTTCGTTTGGACAGTCCTCGTATTCTATTTGGAAATTGAGTCCATTCTATAACTTGACAGTCTTTTTGTCATTCTTTCAAAGGTTTTTTTAATATATTTTATCTTGAGTATCGTTGTTCAATCTGCAAAACATTGACACCAAAAGTCCATCCTTTTCGTAAATATCTTCGGTTTATTTGCCCTGTTGATTTCCCAGTTCTCCGCCCTGTCTTGCCTCACGGTGCAACCTCTACTAGCCGTTTAGAGTGACTTGCTCAACGTGGACAATGCTCAGCTTTATGCTCATACTTTATACTTGGCAAGTATTATAAGAAAAGGTAATAAAACTCTATTCTTCTCTCCTGTCCAAGGTCACGAGTCTAGACTAATGACTAGAATAAAGCATTTTGGTGCACAAGTTACCAACATTGACAAAAGTTCCGAAAACTAAGTTTTACCGGTTTTTACTTGCGTTAACAGACTTTGTAAGGGATCGGTGTTAATCATATGGCAAGGTCAATCCTGTGCTTAAGTTCGGAGACGCAGTTGGCTGTTTGGTGCTTGACATCGGATATGTCGGTGTAACAGGTTTTTTTACCCCCAGGCAAAGTGTACCCCAGGTACAAAAAGCCTAGTCCTTACCGGGGTAAAAAACCTTGAAAATCAGGTTTAGAGTACCGGGAGTACACTGTGCCTAGGTTATTCTTACCCCCCCCCCATGAGATCTACTAAATATCGGCATATTAGAACGCCAAAGGGGTAAACTGTGCCTAGGTTTTTCTTACCCTCACGAGATCTACTATAAATTGGTATATTAGAACGTCAAAGGGGGGTAAACTGTGCCTAGGTTTTTCTTACCCTCACGAGATCTACTATAAATCGATATATTAGAAAGTCAAAGGGGTACACTGTGCCTTTTTCTTACTTCCCACGAAATCTACTATATATCGGCATATTAAAACGTCAAATGGGGTAAAAGATTCCTAGGTTTTTCTTACCCTCACGAGATCTACTATAAATCGGTATATTAAAACGTCAAAAGGGGTAAACTTTGCCTAGGTTTTTCTTACCCCGTGAGATCTATTACATATCGGCATATTAGAACATCAAAGGGGTACACTGTGCCTAGGTTCTTCTTACCCCCCATGAGATTTATTACATATTGGCATATTAGAACATCAAAGGGGTACACTGTGCCTAGGTTTTTCTTACCCCCTCCTACGAGATCTACTATAAATTGGCATATTAGAACGTCAAAGCGGGTACACTGTGTCTAGGTTTTTCTTACCCCCCCCCCATGAGATCTATTACATATCAGCATATTAGAACATCAAAGGGGTACACTGTGCCTAGGTTTTTCATACCCTCCATGAGAGCTACTACATATCGGCATATTAGAACGTTAAGGAGGTTACCCGGGGGTACAATTTGCCTAGGCTTGTTGTACCGTGGGGGTACACTTTGCCTGGGGTTAAAGTTTGCCTGTGACACCGGCTGCTAAATGTTCAATACTCATTAATTTTCTTCATAAAGCTACTAAATTTTATCAAAGACAACTAAAATTTGTATGAAAACGTTAGTCACTGTATGATACCAAACAAAATCTTTCCTGTATTATTATACTAAGCATTCCGATAGGTTTCGTACAAAAAAAATAAGGACCTGAGTTATTGAAACTACATCTATGGGTAATTACAGAACATCAAGGAACACTCACGCCTCATACTTACCATTTTAAGGCTTTACAATAAAATAAAACTACTTCATACCGACAAAAGCTCTGTAAAGTATTAAGTATCTCCGTGAGAGAGCAGCACAATGCAAGCAATTGTGTGTGCACAAAAACAGCTGTTTGCTGAAAAAACACTGTTGAAAGTAATATTTAAATATTTATATGTAATATTAAATGTAATATTAAAGTAATAATATGTTTCCAAGGCTTAAATAATTACCGACCGAATCAGTTTTGAAATTAGAATCGGTACGATAATCAAGGCCAGTTGTAAAATATGTAAATTTTATTAAGTAAAAAACTTTGTTTTTAGTAAAGAGTAAATACTGTGCCCAATTTAGGTATATAATTTAAAATTCAGTTATTACAGGTTTCATTTATAAATATTTCAGTTAGGTACAATGTTATTAATTTTGTAGGCTGTAGTTTTAAATACGAAAGTAGAAAAAAGGCTTATTGTACTAATTAACCTTAATGTAGTGAATGACATTGCTTTATTAACAGGTCATACGAGTATTAAATATAACTATAACGTAGCCTATATTTTAACTGAAGTTCATATTGACAAGAAATAGTAGGCCTACATTGGTTTGAAAAGATTTTACGTAGGCAGTTATGTATAGTAATCTTAAAATACAAGTACTGAATTACAGATTAGTGTATTATTGTAATTAAATATTAACTAGTAGTATTATATGAAATGATATAAAACTGTTCAACTTTTTGCTGTACATTATTGTATATTATTCGTTTCTTTTCGCCATTAACTGCGAAAAATCGCACTGGCCCACTCGTATATATTCAAAGTACAAAAATAGTAAATCACCGATACACGCAGCTGTCTCGCTAACGTGTTGGAATCACGTTCCCAAAGTTGATAAAAAAAGGACCCCATACAACAGTGTGATTATTTTCGTATTTTTAATGGAATTTAAAATAATTTTTTTCAGATTCTGAAGCTAATTCATTACAACGAAGAAATCAAAATTTGTAAAAAAAATTAAGATAAGTTACGAGTTTTCTTCAGATTGGCTGCCATCTTTAAAACTGTTTAAACAATTTCGCTGGTTCACTAATTTGTTTAAGATGCTGTCAAAATTGATTTGTGTGTTGTTGGAATTAAACCTGAGCTAAATTGTAGATCGTGGAGTGTAAAAACGCACACACACACACACACACACACACACACTTTTTAAAAGTAATTTAGAGATAATTATCGGTATTGGACTTGAGTTTTACTATGACGGCAACTCAAATAGCTTATTTTTCAATTAAAATTATTTAATTTTATTATTACTATATTGTAAGGTTTCTTTTATTTCTTGATTATTTTAGTCTTAAGCTTTTAGACTTAACTAAAACATGCCAAAGATAAAACAAACTGACATTTATAGAGGGCCTGAATGTTTCACAATCTAGTTACAAACGGATGTGTTTTGAATTAAGCTAATTCATGCGGTTTTATCTTCTAAAACGCCTTACATCTGCCTCGGTGTTCAGCAGCTGTACAGCCTCGTCGTCGTTGTAATGTCTGTTCTTATGTCGTAGCGCACAATCTTGGATAATTTCATCCAGCAGTTACAGATCTAAATTTTAGCGATGGTGCCATCTTGCATTAGTTATTGCTTGAATTATCTTGTCTTGGATTCGCTGAATTATCTTCCGATTCGGTGGTTTAGTGCGTCTATCACAGATTGGCTTCAAATATTGGTTTGAAGGTCTCTAGATAAAACAAACTTTTATAATACAGAACTAACTGCGATTTCCAACTAATCAACCAAATCATTTGTCATACTTTCATGCGTATATGCTCAATCTTTTTTTTACAAATTTTTGAACCTTGTGTCGAGTGTATTTGGCAAGATTATACCGAGGTAATTTATTGAAAAATCCACTAATAAAAATGTTTCAGAGATAATGGAACATGTCGTGTTTTTTAGTAATTTCTAAAAAGGATTTTATTTTATTAATTGCCGTACAGTACGTCGCAACAAAGAGCAGCCTAGATTCGCGCAATTTTAAATTGCACCAGGAAGTGAAATTTCGAACGTTTATTTAAACGAATGTAATAAAAAGTTGGAATACAGTACGTGTAACAGTGCACTCGGGAAAAGGTCAAAGTGTACAGTTCAGGATCCGGAAGTTTGTATAAAAACGATTTGGATTAATATAAAACTCCTCTGGTATTTATAAAGATTATTTAGAGTTTAGTAAAACCCCGGTACAACTTACGAGATTTATTATTATTTTAAATAAGGGGCAAGATAGGCAAATTAGCTACAGATAGAATACAAACCTGTACAAAAGCAAGAAACATGCACTTACGTTGTATTACCAATGAATTAATTAGTAATAGAGCTGTATCATTTGTATGTAATACACTGTTTCGGACACTGTTTATAAGAGGACTGTTTTTAATGAATTTACGCGAGTGTCTGTCTGTCGGTACGCTCTCTTACTAGTGACTTGATATCACTATAAACTTTGAAGAAAATGGTCTTTGCAGTGACCTGAACACAGAAACAAATAGGTGTTGACGACAAAAACGTTTTGAGGTTAGATAAGGCGTAAAATCGTAGTGAAAATATTTTTAATTTCATGTATTTGCTAGCAACCTCCCTAGTACCACTTTTGCCAGCGATACTTTAAAGTTGTGTAGCCTCTTTAGGGAGTGAAATTTGATAAATGCACAAATGCTTATTTCATCTTTTTTGTGTTTTATGGTATTAAAAAAAGAAACTCTTCTTTTTACCACTAAAGTGGCTGAATATTGGAAAATCCTTTATTTCAGTGCACGCTTTCATAGCAATAAAAAGGTATTTTCAATTTCAAATCACTAGCTGTTATAGTGTTTAACCTCTACGTTGATTATGAGTCAGTCAGTCGGTGAGATCTTTTTCTGTTATAGTAAAGATTGTGGGGGGTTAAAGATGTAATTTGAAACGAGAAGTGATACTGATTTCGAATGTATCTAGTTCGATCACGAAGAATTTATTTAGAACCGCGATACCTCTTTAATAAGTTAAGTCTTTATGTTCCTTCTCTGATTTCAACGTGTCACGTCAGGAAAACATAGAAAAAGTTATAAACATAGTTTGGATTAAAAAAGATTTTGTTTACACGTTTTTGTATTTATGGAACTCAAGAAAAGCACCTTTTGAAGAAATTCGCCAACAATTTTAGAATGGTTTACGCTGCTCGATCTTTCGTAGGGTGGTTACAGTTAAGTAGATTACTGTTCAGAATGTATTTATACGTTCAGGTATCAAGTCTGTCGCTTTAAATCTGCGCTGCAAGCTGTACAGTCAGCACAATGTGTTCAGAATGCTGACGTGATCTAGTCCGCATCGCACTGAACTCAGCCGTTGCTAATTCTCATTAATCGTTTATATTTATTTGATACTACAAAAAAAAAAAAAAATACGATCCTCAGAATATGCTTTATAGTCCAGGCGCCAAAGCGACTTGAGTATGCAAAATATGAGGATCGCATTCTGTCAGTTGATACATGCTCAGAAAAGCTTGTAGATTAATATTTCGGATGTTGCCAGAAACCATATTGGTCCAATTTTTTTATACCTCCTCCCCCTCCACAGCATGTAAGTCGATTGAGCACATGTTTTGGAGCTATTTTAATGATTATTTGATGACAATAGTTGTTTTATAATTTAAGGTAATGCAATTATAACAGAAATTAATAATAAAATAATCATTAAATATTTATTAAAACAAATATTTAATGAGAAAATATTAACAGACAGAAAAATAACAGATACATGTATGAAAGAAATAGAAATAATTAATAATTTATATTTTTCAATGCTTCTTTATACATTTGTACAAAGAAATACAAGTTAATTTAGATTTTTTACAATTACAAGCTATCGTTCGACAAACTGTTGTATATCCACAGGGGTGAATCAAAGTATCTGACAATGGTCGCTTTGTCATTTGTAGTGGATACCATTTCTCTCTTTATAGCCAAATGATCTGTATTCAATAGGCTGAAGCCGAGTTTTATTAGCATTTATCCATAGATATGTTTGTACTGTAGCTCTTAACAAATGTAAATGCAAAGCATCAGATGTGCATATGACTTTCATTAAATTCAAATAAAAACCGATTTTTGGGAAATCTATTTATATCAGAGCTCATCAGCAGTTAATTTGTGTTTTAAAAAATGATAAGCTCAAACTGTTTCTAACTCTTTCAGTTGTTCATTACTTATATGTAAATTTCCCAAAGATGTTAGAGCTTTTTTTACGAAATCCAACGATGCATTATATAAATATTTTTTTTTTTACTCTGTTGGGCACATTGCATTCTTACTGCGTGAAAGACATGACAAAACATCTTTGTACTTGCTTCTAAGTGGTTCGAGTTTAATTCAACTACCTCAGGAAATGTAGAACCTTGTAATTTAAAACATTTTGCTGGATCATCAAATTCTCCACAAATATACATTTCTCAGTCTTCCTTTACTTGTGCATATGTAGGAGCAGAAGTAAACCGGTAACGTCTTGCCAAGTGTTTGTAGCACATTTGTGGTTATTTTCATTTTCAAGAGATAGTTCTGATTTAAGACATTTTCTATAAAATCCTTCTGCGTCAAAAAGATACTTGCAGTAGTATAATATTTCATAAGATGTTAAAAGTTTTGTGTCAAATTCACGTTGATTATCCAACGTAAATGTTTTTTGAAAAAGAGTTACATCCGTTACATCTTGCAATTTCGTATTGGAAGTACTTTTTTCTCTTTTTCAGAAGCATTTTTAAAAATTTTAAAATGTATTTCTTTTTATAAAATCGGATAACTTTTTAATTTTCTGCACAAGTCGCTCATTTTCGAACGAAGTTAATAGAGTCTGTCCATTTTATACAATATTAAGTAAACACTGCGAAGAAGATTTATCAGCCAGTTCACTGTTGTAAATGTTTAAAAGTACGCACTCTTCATTACCTTTGTAAGGAATATAAGCATTAAAACACTTGAAGATATTTTGAATAACATGCTCGTCTTATTGATCCTGGATTGCGTCCATTCATGACGGTGATTGACGTCACTTGTAGAGTCCGATTGGAAATCCAGATATGAACAAAGAGCCTAGTAAATACCGTTTTTATACGGATAAAGAAGCATGCATTTGAATCGCGTCTTCAGTTTTGGTTATGCCAATCAAGCCTCCGATAACTGCTGAAGAGCGGTTCTGAGATTGTTAAGTCGGGGCTCATCGCATTGAATGCATCTTCCTTTCGTTATACTGTCAGCATTCCTCTTTTCAGGTCATTTATAATTTTGAAAGGTAATTGTAATATGTCTAATAAATAAAGTATCACTCCGCGAATATACTTAGGGTTGTATGGGAAAAAAGGAACGGTAACATTTGTCTAACAGTTACTAAATGTAACTCATAATCATTACTTCTGTCTGCCTTTACTGAATTTAAAATAATTTCTACCATTTCACAGTAGTTGGTGAAATATTTAAATATTTCATTTTGAGGTGTAAGAAATTGTAAAACTCAGTTTAAAATATTCATATATTCTATAAATTCTGAAAACTTTATGATTTCGTACAACAGTTTATGAACTCTAATACTCTGTTATACTGAGTACCTTTAAGAACTGACGCCAAAGTATTCATTATTTCTTTATTTGTATTCTTTTCACATGTGTCACTTGTAACGACATTGCTCCCGTATTTTAATAAAATAATTAATAATTTACTTAACCACTCAAAAAAAACAACTCAAATACTATTTTGTAAATACAACAAAATATACCGTTACTCGAAATGGTTTTTATCCTACTTACGCATTAAAACATGCTATACTCTCTATTTTTTTTTTTTTTTTTTTTTTTAAGTCCGACTATTGTGCACACTTGGGCTAATGCAGACGATGGGATGATTTATAACGTATGAAAATGCCAATACGCCGGGAATCGAACCCGGGTCCTCGGGGTGAAAGCCTAGTACGCTATCCACTAGGCCACCGAGGCGGCTCCTCTCTAATGCTTGCGGTAGGGCTAACGAGGGGAGGGAAGGGTTAGAAACGAACATACAGCTACTAGCAAAATAGTTTTTTGGGATCTCAGGTATAAGAATCTGTAATTATACAGATTAACAAAATAATAATTGTAAACGTTTCAATCATCGATTATTTACATTTCGCTCGTATACGTATATTTACATTTTTCCTCATTAAATAATATTTATAAACAAAATATGTTTATTGTATTGCTAATTCTACTGTAAAGTCATTTAACAACCAATTATTATCTTAAATTATTAAAAAAAACAACTATTGTCATTAAGATAATCATTAAAGTAGTTCCAAAACATGTGCTCAATCGACTTACATGCTGAGGAGGGGGAGAGGTTATAAAAAAAAATAGACCAATATGGTTTCTGGCAACATCCGAAATATTAATCTACAAGATTTTCTGAGCATCTATCAACTGACAGAATGCGGTCCTTATATTTTGCATATTCAAGTCTATACAGCGTCCGGTCTATTAAAAGTATCCGACCATTTTTTTTCACTTTAAGGCCAAACGGCCAACTAATGTGGAGCAGAGCTGAGACGAACGGAGTCTCCACTCCGTTGAGCGGAATTAAGTTGAACAGCATGCAGTAGTGGAGTTCAGCCAGTTTAAAGAACGCTTTTTGTATCCTTTAAATCTAAATATTCGGATACACTTTAACGGATTCCAGGAACTATTATTATAAGGATCGCCTCGGTAGGCTAGTTGATAGCGTACTGGGCTTTCACCCCGAGGACCCGGGTTCGATTCCCGGCCAGGGCTTGGCATTTTCATACGCTATAAATCATCCCATCGTCTGCATTAGTCCAAGTGTGCACAATAGTCGGACGTTAAACACCAAAAAAAAAGGAACTATTATGTTTAAAAACAGTAAACTAGGTAACAAGAAATAATAAGTTAGGCGTGGTCAACGTGCTGAAGGGAAGCGGAGTCAGCTTGAAAACCGAAGACAGCTGCGCGGAGCGTGACTCATCTCAACTTCGTTACGCTTTCAGTGGTGGTCATCCGGCCTTAATGTTGAGATTTATCTGAAACTGTCCTTAAAGTATACTGATGATACTTCAGTGTGTAACTTTAATATAAAATAAAATTACAGCTGAAATACAGTAAAAAATAACTATTTTAAATGTTTTAAGAAAAATTTTAGTTACAATTTGTTTTATATTTCAAAATGTGTTACAATATTTACGTTATTTATTAACAAAATATTACAACACAAACTAGTTGTTAACAGAAAAGCCAGAAATAATTTTGGCCCCAGTTTTGATTTTATTTCACGAAGCGTTACACAAATGACGGAGAGCTTAAAGTTTGTTGGGGTGGAATAATAAATCATTCCGTGACAGTGTTCCCAGTTTTTGCATAATTAAAACATGAAATCACAACCTACAGACTCTAGTATTTTCCAAGCTGCATGCAAAGATGAATTTTTTACTTAGTTTTATTAAGCTTTAACACAAAGAAAGGATTTCTCCAAGATTCTTTTCCGCAGGGTGTAATTCTTAATCGTGGGCGTTAAATGTATGTGTGCACGATTCTCTTGGGACCCAGGTGATCGTGAAAAAATCACTTAAAAAAATGCAAAACTAAGGGTTTACACTTATCTTATAAATGCAAAACGTAAATCGTAAAAAGCTGAAAATGTTTTTTAAAGTTTATCCTAGGTGCTTACAAAAAAATTGTTTCCGAAAGTTTTCTTGATTATTAGATTAAAATTTTCAAAAGTTCATTTCAAAAGGGTTGAATGAAATAGCGGTTAACATGTGTATAAGAAAAATAATGTTTTAAAAACTAGGGATTTATTTTTTTAAACGTGTATTATGTCACCATAGTAATTAACCCTAAACGTCAATTTAGTGAACAATATTAAAACAGTTAGTGTTACCATAGCAACCACAATAAAAGTTTCAATAGTTGCCCCATTTTAACTTTATAAAACATCGGAAAAAATTTTACTTCCTGGTTTATAATGAACTTTTGTACCACACTTCAGCCCTCTATTTTCTAGTGAGGTGTGATAGTGTTAAGTGAGTGTGTGATTCACTCAGTAGGAGCTTCTTTAGATTAAATAAATGATTGAGTGTTAGAGGATTGTCGGAGCAATGCAATATATCACTACTTGACAGTATATACAGTCCATGCATAATTTAAAACGTTAAATCACAATCTACAGACCTTAATAAATCCCCACTTGAATGAGAGGGTATTTTATACAAAACGTAATTAATGTGTGAATACAAAAGGATTATTAGGGGAATAAATTAACGTTACTTTACGGACTTGTACAAGTTGTTACCAACGGTTTTACTCCTGTGTATC
>CM040183.1:26983553-27013553 GCA_022606455.1 Callitettix versicolor
CTAATTCATATTATATTTCTGAAAGTTTGTGTGTTTGTTTGTTTGTTTGTTTGTTTGTTTGTTTGTTATTCAATCACGCTTTAACCACTTGACCAATTGAGATGAACTTTCGTACGAATATGGTTTAAGTATCAGAGATACATATAGGCCTATTCCCGTTTTACAAAACGTTATTATACTACTTACCCAGCCCAAAATAATTATCAGTTTTTAGTTTTGTAACATCTGTTAACTATAGTTATTTACTGGACATGTGATTTAGTTACCTGAGATGAACATAGATTCAATCCTACTTTAATAATCTTAATCTGTGTTTTATTTATTGCAAAATTATTGTTTTTAATGTAACATTTTCATATTTTAGTTGAAATTTTTGTCAAAACTGACTTTAATTTGTTACTTTGTGTTAAATTTTCAATATTAAATGTAAAAAAATCCCTACACAGAGTGCCAATTGTAAGGTAGTATATATATTTGTGTAATTACATTACATGAAAAAATAGTAAATATGCAGTGTAGCATAACCTATATTTTTCGATATTTTTGTTACTAAAATGCTTTATTATGTGCCCAAGAGCAAGAATCCAAAATATGAAAGCACGAGAAGTACGATAAAATCTAAAATAAAAGTGACCAACATAACCTCAAAATTGGTACCAGGCGAAAATCAGTAACGTGTTGTAAATCGGTAAAACAATAAAAATACGACTAACACGGGTTTTGGGTGATAAAAAACCAATTTTTTAAAAGAATTCTGCATAACCAAACTGACACGGTTGTTAGGCCTAACAAAGTGATTCATGAAAAACCTTTATATATTTTTTTTTTTAATAGCCTACTATATATCCTGACACGGTTTTTAGGCCTAAAACGGTGATGCGTGAAAAACCTTTACATTTTTTTTTAAGAATACTACATATCCTAACTGACATGGTTGTTAGGCCTAACACGGTGATGCGTGAAAAACCTTTATATTTTTGTAAAGACTACTACATATCCCAACTGACACGGTTGTTGGGCCTATCATGGTGATGGTGAAAAACCTTTTTTATTTTTTTAGAATACTACATAACCTAATTGACACGGTTGTTAGGCCTAACACTGTGATGTGTGAAAAACTTTTATATTTTTTTAAAAGAATACTACATATCCTAACTGACATGGTTGTTAGGCCTAACACGGTGATGCGTGAAAAAACCTGTATAATGTTTTAAAGAATACTACATAACATAACTGTTACGGATGTTGAGCCTATCACGGTGATGTGTGAAAAACCTTTATATTTTTTTAAAGAATACTACATATCCTAACTGATAAGGCCTATCACGGTGATGTGTGAAAAAAACCTTTACTTTTTAAAGAATATTATATAACCTAATTGACACGGCTGTTAGGCCTAACACGGTAATGCGCGAAAAACCTTTATATTTTTTTTAAAGAATACTACATATCCTAACTGATACGGTTGTTGGGCCTATCACGGTAATGTGTGAAAAAAACCTTTATTTTTTTAAAATAGTACTGAAAATCTTTTTTTTAAATAGTACTGAAAACCTTAACTGACACGGTTGTTAGGTCTATCATGGTAATGCGTGAAAAATACTTTATATAGTTTTTTAAAAGAATACTCCATAAGCTAACTAACATGGTTGTTATGCCTAACACGGTGATCCATTAAAAAAACCTTTATTAATTTTTTTTAAATAGTACTTATAACCTAACTGACACGTTTGATGGGCCTAATAAGGTGATGCATGAAAAAAACCGTTATATTTTTTTAAAGAGTAACTTAACTATCACGGTTGTTAGGTCTAACACAGTGATGCGTGAAAAAACCTTTATATTTTTTTAAAGAATACGACATATCCTGACACGGTTGTTGGGCCTACACGATGATGTGTGAAAAAACCTTTATATTTTTTTTAAGAATTCTACATATACTAACTGACACGGTTGTTAGGCCTAACACGGTGATGCGTGAAAAAACCTTTATATTTTTTTAAAGAATACTAGGCTACATATCCTAACTGACACGTTGGTGCGTAAAAAAACCTTTATATTTTTTTAAAGAATACCACATATCCTAACTGACATGGTTGTTGGGCCTATTATGGCGATGTATGAAAAAACAATTATTTTTTTTAAAGAGTACTTCAAACCTTAACTGACACGGTTGTTAAGTGTAACATGGTGATGCGTGAAAAAAACCGTTATTATTTTTTAAAGAGTACTCCAAACCTTAACTGACACGTTTGTTAGTCCATGGTGATGCGTGAAAAATCTTGATATTTTTTTTTAAAGAATACTGCATAAGTTAACTAACATGGTTGTTAAGCCTAACGCGGTGATGCATTAAAAAACACCTTTATTTATTTTAAAAAAAATAGTACTCCAGAACCTAACTGACACGGTTGTTGGGCCTAATACGGTGATGCAGGAAAAGAGCCTTAATTTTTTTAAAGAGTACTCCATAACTTAGCTAACACGGTGGTGCGTTAAAAAAACATTTATTTTAAAAAAGAAATACACCATAACCTAACTGACACGGTTGTTGGTCCTAACACGGTGATGCGTGAACTTTAATGTATATTACGATTGCGGGAAAAGCCGTGACGGTTAACAGGTAATCATATTATATTTCTGAAAGTTTGTTTTTGTTTATTTGTTTGTTATTCAATCACACTTTAACTACTGGACCAATTGAGATTAAATTTGGTATGAACACGATTTAGGTACCTGAGATAAACACATTCCAGTTTAATTGAATAATAGTGATTTTTTAATAATACTGTATTTTATTAAAATATGACAGGACCCTGTTTTAGAGTATCGAGTAGCAAAAATGTATATTTCTTGGCCGAAAACCATAAATCGTATAATATTGTAAATAGAAATATATTAAAATGAAATGATCTATTCTGATTTTGAAAATCGACTATAAATTTTATAGCCTACATTATAATTGCAGGCAAAGCCGCAACGGGTAACAGCTAGTAATACAATATTTTTGTCTTGCACATTTTTTTCGAAAATTAAATTTTGCTATCACAAAATTATCGTTGAAATTTACATAAGTTAGCAGACTAGCTGCACCTAAGTGTGTTAGACTCGGATCCCTCGCGGTACCCGAGTCTAACACACACACATACAACACTACACTTACGACTTTAATACTTTACACTCACACTTATATTTATGCAGACGATAATAGCCTTAATGTGCTTTTTGCCTTAAAATAACAACAACAAAAAATACATACATTAGCTCTTTAAATTATTTTGAAGGTGGAGCGATCATTCTTGATCACTGCCAGAATAATTTTTCTATTTTCATTGGAATTTTAAAACTTGAAATACTGACGTTTACAGAATTTAAAAACTGATTACATTTGTGAGATAGATTTTCAAAGACGTGTAAAATGAAAAAGTTTTGATTGTCTTAATGATTGAAATAACGGCCATTAATGCTGGATTTTTCTGAGTAACGCATATCTTTAAACTGTAATTTAAAATCTATTTTTCGTGCCAAGAATGAATCAAATCGGACTTAAATGGTGATCACTATAGTGGTAAAACACGCGCGCGCACGCACATGCTCTAAGCATCGAGTAAATAGTAATAATATTTTGCTTTCTGCAGAGCTCATCTGCTAGATTCTGTAGTACCATTGTGATGAGATAAAATGCATTTGAAATATGTACAATTAGTATTATTGTTATTACCCATTGTTTCGGGTAATTCCAAAATGTTCGGACTGTAGCGTCTCAAAAATTGCGCCTTTAGCGTGCAAGGTTGAAAAAATGACCTTTAGTTTTAAAATTTTGAACGAATTTTTCCGAACTTGTTTCAGCTATTACCAAAATCGATTTTTGTGCCAAGTTCGAAGCAAATCGGACCAAACGTTCGAACGTGAGCGTGCTCAAACACACACACACACACACACGCGCGCGCGCGCGCACGTACACGATCTATAAGGCTGCTCATTTCAAGATCACAAGTTTTGATCTCACCATGGTGGCTGTTCCAATTGAAATTCAATAATAAAGAGATAACAAAAAATTGTAAAAAGGATCTAACGGCAAGCAAATCAAAAACACGGATGCAGCAAGAACAAATATAAGTTGGAGAATGAAAGAATTCTGGAGTAGGTCAAACATGACGTGTGTATCTTCTGAAGTTGACATAAAAACATTCTTGGGGAAAAATAACATTTTCTGTACACGCTTGTGTTGTCGCACATGTCTGTATAAGAAGACTACTACACCCAAGTATTGCAGTATAAAGGAGAAAAGCATCCTTATTACTGCATGACTTTGCTTACCTTTGTTGCAGCTGTATCCCTCGGGAAATTGTTTGTCAGTATGAAGGCTTCTAGATATTAAACATTTCCCGCAATCTCTATACAAGGCTTCTATTTACATAATGAAAGTGCTTCTTCCTCCTGGAAGCGTATTTAATAGAATTTGAGATGAAGTTTAATAATCTTTTCACTAAATACAGTATACAGAATGTGTATTACTTGATTCAAGAAAGTTTAAATAAACTATTAGAATGAGCGCGGTCTATTGTGGTAAGATCCTGACCCGAAGCCAAACAATTAGCGCTGATCCTGGTGTGTGTGTGTGTGTGTGTGTGTGTGTGTGTGTGTGTGTGTGTGTGTGTGTGTGTGTGTGTGTGTGTGTGTGTGTGTGTGTGTGTGTGTGTGTGTGTGTGTGTGTGTGTGTGTGTGTGTGTGTGTGTGTGTGTGTGTGTGTGTGTGTGTGTGTTAGCACGCTCACGTTCGCAATTTTTGTCCGATTTGAATCAAACTTGGTACGAAAATCTATTTCGGTAACAGCTTGAACTAGTTTCGTTGCCAAACAAAATTTGTTTAACCTTTTATAAATGGCGAACCAGTTTCAAAAATGAATTAAACGGCGGTCATGGTTTGTTGCATTAGTTCAGTGCAATTACTTAGTTTGAAATGATAATTTATATAGAATTTATGCTGGTGGTTAAATCAGTTATTGAAAAAGTAGAATGCAAAAGTGGTTCTTTTATACGATAAATACAAGATTTGTTGCAGAAAGTCCAATGTTGAAAAAAACCAATTGGACTATTTACTATAGACTATTTTCAAGCGTTTACGGTTTGGACCATTTGCAATAAGAACGTATTTCAGCCATCCCGAATGTTTCCTCTTTGTGGTTTTTATTGTTTGCAACAATGATAGATATAAAGACAATGGTGGTCAATAGATTCGAACCTGGGCGCAAGTCAGAGTTGCTTACTGACATTTGTTTTGGGTCTTAGAGATTTCTTCCAAATTGAATGATTTGGCATAAAATAAAGAAAATATGTTCTAGAACATTAAATAAATTTTTGGTCATAATCATGAGAGATTTTAGAAGAATAAATTTTATTTTTATATTTTCCTAATGATAACAACTCCTAATATTTTGGTTAAATCCAAAAATCCTTCCAGGAGAAGGATCAAAAGTCGTTAGCTTTAAAATTTAAACCGAATGGATAAAGAACAATTTGGACAGAAATGTACTTAATTTTTTTAATCTAGAGCCATGAAATGCAAAGTTTTTTTAACAATCGAATTTTTTTAGATGGTTAGTTAGGTGTGTAAACCTTCACTAGAAGAGTTTCTCCTAAAATTTTCTCTCCGCAGTAAATTTTGTTATTTCAAGTTTTCTTTACTGACTGAAGATACTAATTTTAAAATAACACCAAATTTTGTATAATACTTGATAATGTTTTTATGAATTAACATAACGCAGTGCACAATATATTTTGTGGCAATTTATTTTCTGTTTCTTCCACTTTGAAATTAAAAATGATCCATCGAAATTAATCGTTTAATTTTTATGTTTATATTATACTGCAGTTTGGACGACATATAGTTACAATAGTAGAATAACTAGTAAGTAAAACTCACTTTACTGCTCCGAGCATATCCGAGGACAATTCATCACAGATCAGTCTGCTGCGTCCTTGAGCAATGTCAATGAGTATGTCAATGTAGGTTCAAGACCACAGTTAATGCAGCAAGCTTTACCCTTTTCATTAACACCGATCTCTCGTCCTCATTAGTCTAACTGGCAAAGCAAGTACGCGTATGTTAAGAGAAATCTACTAATAGGAAACGTACAAAATTTTTCAGTAGCAATCTTCTCTATGCCTTAGTGTAGTGGGATAGACTAAACATACAGCTAATATTTAAAAACAGCTATGCGTTTCAGCAGAGTAACAGTTCTTTATACCTAAGTAATACGGTAAATCCGACGGAACTTATCTGCCTGCTGACTGGTAACTTCTTATTGACAAATACTGTTGTTGCGTTGATTTGTTACATTGCTACAAATTACTTAAGTTTGAATTATATATCACGATGTTTATCCAAACAACGATAAACAAATAACACAACTCAGTAATTTCTTGAAACAAACGAAGATGACGTTTCTGTTATTGAAGCATCTTGCTTACATTTCTGTTACTCTTTGTTTTTATAATTAAAACTTTACACGTTACAGACCAAACCTTTCCCTTATATGAGATAACACAAAACAATACGTAATTAACTGAACGTTTGCTTGATTTATTAGTGACGTTATGGAACACAAGTGTCTCTCGCGTTAGGCTTACAAAGACAAACTTACATAGAAGATTTTATACAAGAGAAATTCATTATATTTTATTACACCCAGTAGTGCCATGGAGTACTTGTAATAAATTTCATTCAGAACTTACTATTCTGGTTAGTTTTAATTTATATATTTGCGAGATTACTGTTTTAATAAATAGCGTTTGAAAATTACCAAATATGTATGTTAGTGTACAGGTGAAAACTTTTATTTTTATTTTATAATTCCCTTTGTAAATATCATTCCTGCCATTTCGCGTGACAACCGTACTGTTACGAAACGCTTGAATTTTAATTGCGGAATTCATATTAGTTTTTTCAGTCAATTTGTAACTTTAAAATGTCATTTGTACTAATTTTAACGCTTATTACAATGTTGAAGTAATAGTTTCTGTCAAGTTAGGGATTTTCTAAGATTTGGAATGTCTGGCATTTTGAACCGTTAACCACATTTTCTTCGGAGACATACTTTTCCAATCTATTACCAAATGCGATTTTTTATTAAGTTTGAATCAAATCAGATAGAAATTGAGAACGATATTAATATATATACTATATATATATATATATATATATATATATATATATATATATATATATATATATATATATATATATATATATATATATATATATATATATATATATATATATATATACAAAAATATATTTAATAAATCGTTCCTGGTAACTTTAATGTGGTTGTCGCTCCACGTCTGAAATCGAACTGAAGGAAACTTTCGTTTGCTTGCTCCTTTTATAACAACGATACGCTATAATGCAAATAGAAATTGGGCTGGCATGATCTGACTCGACAGGAGGGTGCAGACTAGCTACACCTATTGAGAGGATTTAGACGTCCCTCGCGGTACCAGACTCTAACACATACTTACAACACTACACTTACGATTAATGCACATTACCTAGCTGATTACATTCAATGAAATTGACAGTAACGTCAACACGATTGTACTCAGTTCAAACACAATTAATTGAGGGCAGTCTTCCTAACAGCAGGTAAGCCGCCATCTCTCTTAATAAATTCAACTTGTTCTTCTATTTTTATGGTCTCCCTAACAATCCTGGTATTATAATTTTCCACGCTAGTTTATGATTTGGCCTGTTTTTTTTCAGATGCCGGTAGTGAGTTGAGGTACTTTGTTATTTTTTAATACGATGTTTGTTCTGTCTTCATTAATAAAAATCTAATAAGTACACACACACACACACACACACACACATATATATATATATATATATATATATATATATATATATATATATATATATATGTGTATATATATATATATATATATATATATATATATATATATACACATATTTATAAAACTTTTAACTATCTTTCAAAAAGTGTTATAGAAATCAGGATTAAAGCTCATTTCAAGGTCTCGAGCTACTTTTCACTTTAGGTCCTCCATGTAGACCTTCGTGATAAATCTTTCAGTTTATTTGTTGCCAGAAATTGTTAAAGCAATTTTACCTGCCAGCTAGATCTGATAAAAAATTGGCCGTAAAAAGTTACTACAATGCAAATGTTTGCGATGCAATTTGCTTTTCGCTTGGGGCGTTGACATCAGTGTTGCAAATTCATACCAATACGTTTCCCGACTGTATGACATTGTACTCTGAATAGTAAGGAACAAGTTTGATAACTTGTTATCAAACTTTACCACAAGTAAATAACAAGTTTGATTTATGTGGTGATTATTATGTTTTGCTTTATTAATGTACACTTATGTTACTGTTTATATTATATTTACTTTTGTTTTAGGTAAGTTTAAGCTTATTTTCGATTTCCACTTTCGATTTTAGTGGTGAGTAGAATTATGTAATTTATAATTTAAATTAGACATTACACATCTTTACTGCGCGAAGTATAAGAAAAATGAAATATGTGTGTGTGTGTGTGTGTGTGTGTGTGTGTGTGTGTGTGTGTGTGTGTGTGTTTTTGCGATGCCAAACAAAGGTTGAAAAAATCTTTTATAGACTACCTGGGGTAGGGTACGCACTACCCCAGAGTATGGGACTCAAGTTAAGTTCAAATTCAAGCTCAAACTCAAGTTAAGATATATTGTTACCCACTAAAAAACCATCAAAAGCATTCCTCTTCTGTAAACCTTCCACGGAACCGCCGTCAGGCATTACTTCGTTGGATGGTGGACTGGCTGACCGCCTAATCTTCTACAGCATTGGCTCTCCTTTCTCGATCCTCAGCCCTCAACCTCGTCATGGCCACTGCAGTGAATCCCGCAATGGCCCTCCAGTTGGCCTCTGAAGCCGTCATTGTCGCAACAAGACTTTCCGGTGCAATTCTGCCTCGCAGATAAGTTTGCAGCCTCATACTTTCCTTGTCGAATCTCCGAAACCGGAAAAACACGTGCTCCACATCTTCCTCCACTGCTGGAAGACAGAGGGGACAAGCAGAGTCTGTTTCAAGCCTGAAACGGAACAAGTAAGCCCGGAAGCAACCGTGCCCAGTGAGAATCTGTGTGAGATGGAAATCCACCTCCCCATGATCCCTGTTGCATCAATCCTGGATGTTACATATGAGTTGGTATGTCCATCGTTCATTTGTTGATTCGTCCCACTGTCACTGCCATGTCTCCAGAGTCCGATTTCGCTTCTCTGTAATTGCCACTGTATGACTATACCGCGGCTCAGCACTTCACTTGCGCCAGTAGAGCCTCGCTCTTTCATCAGCCAGTCAGTGTGTGTGTGTGTGTGTGTGTGTGTGTGTGTGTGTGTGTGTGTGTGTGTGTGTGTGTGTGTTTGTTTTCGTGTGTGCGTGTGTATGTATGTGTTGTGTGTACATCGCTGTACATCAACTTTTGGTCTAGTTGGATTATACCTTTTTTAATTTTCCAAAAAGCGTTTTGAAACTGTTTTTAGCTAAAAAAAGAGTCCGGAATGTAACGTCATACGAGTCGCACGTATCGTTTGGCCAAATTTCACCGTACGTATTTTAATCGTGTAATTGTGTTCAGTATGACGTATGTTTTTAATGTTTTGTATGACTTTGTGACGACCTCGACAGAGGGATTTAACATTTTTTATTACGGCCTGAAGATGGAACAATAGAGTTTCGAAACCGCGGTAGCCTTTACGAGTTGAATAGATAGACCACTGACGGGAAGAATAGGTCAATATGTGGTCCGGTGGCTATGTCGCAATAATGAGAAGAAAAATTGTTCTGATACATTTATTCCCAAATTCAATCTGTAAGTACACCTACAATAAACGTATAGATATCCTATATAATAAAGAAGTGAGGATTTTCTTAAAGGTTTTTCCGTACGTAAAGAAAATTTACGTAATTTCCGTGTTAAACTTTTTAAAAATTTAAAAAGCAACTTCTCTGATTATTAATTTTATTTTTTTGCTCGAAAACAGTAAAAACTAAACATATGTACTTTTTAACGATCTTAAAGTTTTGTTTCAAACATTTTTTAATTGTTCTTAACGTTTCAGTAAAAAATAGTAAAAAAACGAAAAATTTGCCGTTTTTCCAAGATAGCGGCCATAGCACAGGCTGCACGAGTTGATTTTTGATATGACGTGTTTGGGTAATAGTGAATCGTCACATATGTGAATTGTCACGTTTTAGGGAATTATTTCCAGGTGGAACCTTAATATGACTAGACTCCTAAGAAACTGTTGGAAAAACAGAAAAATAGGAGTAATTTTTCAAAATAAGTTAGATTATTATTAAATTTTTTTGTACTTTAAAATTATATTACTCAAGCGAATGAAGCAAATTGACATAAACAATTACGACATGATATTAAATAGAAAATAAACAAATTAACCTTTACTACAAGAGTTTCTCCTAAATTTTCTCTCCGCCGTAAATTTTATTATTTCAAGTTTTCTTTACTGACTGAAGATACTAATTTTAAAATAATACCAAATTTTGTATAATACTGGATAATGTTTTTATGAATTAACATAACGCAGTACACAATATATTTTGTGGCAATTTATTTTCTGTTTCTTCCATTTTGAAAATAAAAATGGTCCATCGAAATTATTCGTTTAGTTTTGATGTTTATAATATTCTGTGGTTTCGACGACATATGTACCTGAAACTCTCATTGCGAACTCTAATAAAATTGTTAAGCACATATTTTTAAAGCACAATATAGGCCTTAATTTAAATATGAACAACAACAATGGAAATATTAACAAGAATGGAATCAGATGACTTTCGTGTCGTCTTCACTGCTGCGACACAGACTGTACCAGTTGTAGCATACGATAAGTTATTGCTTTTTGTGTCTCTAAACATAAACATTATCTTTGAAACGTATTTTACTTATTTTTACCCACACTGCGAGAATTCGAGAGGTGTAAAAACAAATTATTTGTGAATTTTACAAAAGACGTTTTTGTTGAAGTAAGTGAGTATAAAAATATGTAAAATATAGAAAAAGTCATGAAACATCTTTTGTTTTAATCCAAAACTAGGTTTTTCCTTTTTTTCCTTTTTTTGTTTCACTTAACACGTCTACATTTAGAGGAGACATTAAAGAACTTTTTAGAGGTCTGGCAAGTCTGTATTATAAAATCTTTAAAATCAAAAAAATGTCGGAATCAGCATTACTTCTATTTTCAAATAATTCCACATATTACTAAATATATACATTTTTTTACCGTTAACATTTTACCCCTTAACAACATCGTCGTTGCCCCTATTTCTTGTTGACAGCCCCTATTTTGTCTTGGGTTCGGGCCGTTAAAATTACCATTTTTACCAAATTTTATAATAACCCGTTACGTCATTTAAAAATAATCTGTGCATTATCACACAGACGCGCAGGAATTTATAAGGATCCTTGGCTTTGGCTACTGTCCTTAAAACATTTTTGTTGTATACATAAGCAAGTTGCGCAACAGTAACCGCAAAACTCATTACCTCTGAACTTTTGGTAACATGTCGTCGCCCCATCAAGATTGTCCCTGGAGTTTCCTTTGTGCTTTTATTGGTCTGATATTCCCCGAACGATCGTTGGAGCGGTGAAATGGCCGCTGAAGAAAGCTATCACCGTCTAGTTTCCCGCCCATTGTCATCATCAGCCTGTAGCTGACATCCATTCACTTTTTATAGGACTTGTTTTATTTTCTTACTAATTTGTCCTACGCTTATTTTTGTGTCAGTATTCTATTTCATTGTAAAACTTACTGCATTTCATTTTGTTGCTGTCTTACTGACGTTATTGAAGCGATTTTTCTAAAATAACATTATCGGACCACGTAAATGTAATTTTCTAATGGGTCCGTTTTTGAAAATACTATTTTACCAACATAACATAAGAAAATTTAAAACTTAATTTTTTTTAGACTTGATTGCTGATCACGATTATATAATAAGATTTGCAATAGATTTTACTATGTAAAGTATTTCTATACTTTATTACCAACCAAGTAATAAAGTCAGACCAAAATTATGGATGTTGGGCTGGTAAGGCACACACACAAACATTCTTTACCAACCACTTAAAAATTATAGTAGGGTATGCCTCAGAATCTTTCACAAGAACCTGGTCGTTTAAATTTATATTTCAATTATTTTTTAGTAAGAACGACTGATAATCCGTACTTTTGAAACGCCGTTTATTCTTTCCGTATACACAAACGATAGCCAATGCCTAGGCGTTTAAATTTTATATTTTAAATTAGTTTGTAGTAAGAACGACAGATAATCCGTACCTTTTAAACGTCGTTTATTCTTTTCTAATACACAAACGATAGCCAATGCCTACGCGTTTAAATTTATATATTAAATTAGTTTTTCAATAAAAACGACAGACAATCTGTACTCCTGAAACGCCGTTTATTCTTCCCGTATACACAAACGATAGCCAATGCCTAGGCGTTTAAATTTGTATTTTAAATTAGTTTGTAGTAAGAACGACAGATAATCCGTACCCTTTAAACGTCGTTTATTTTTCCACAGGCCTATACGCAAACGATAGCAAATGTCAGAATAAACAATGACTTGTAGTTTCCATCATTACTTAAAATGATTAGTTAAAATCATTATTAGTAAATGTTTTTAATCTGGAGAGTGCTACTATATAAACATTTTTAATATTGAGTATTTTACGAACGACAAATCATTCTGTTTATAAATTTAGTGGTTAATAAATTTATAAAAAGAACGATTTTTACTATCTTCAATAGATGGTTGCACTTTCCACACTAAAAACATTTACTGGCAAAGAAATCAAAATTAAGTTGTCGTTAATCCGGGTTACCGATTGAGATTGACGAGCGGAGGGAGAGACCATTATGTTTCCTTGGTGGCAAAGAAATAACAGCGACCACGTGACCACTACAAAAGCACAACTCATATTGTTTCTGAAAGCACTATAACGTTTTGTGAAAGCTACGGTCTAGCTTATTACGTTACAATCGCATTAGGTCCTGACGTTTAGAGCTGAGTTCAAGCCATCAATAATCTACTTTGTCACAAAACGTTATACAGGCTTGCTCGAAAGGAAGGAAGTACGTATTAGTGAGTTGAACGTGTAGAAACAAGTCCACGGACTAAATGTTGTGTCCACAATCATATGTTTAATATTACTGGACAACTTTGTTCTAACCACATTATTTACAAGACATTTCCGAGTGTTTAACTCTTAATTACTATCCTGGGGTATATTTTGACCCAAACAGGTAAATTTTTAGTTTAATTAATGTTGTGACAGTATTGAGTCGCCCTTTCACGTATTCTTAGTTGACCTTGAGGCGAATAGGAAGACTGTGTAACTTGTTTTTATCGCTTCTGTTTACTTGTAGCGACCAGCTGGGGTCCAAATTGACCCCACGATAGTAGTTGTGTAACTTTTTTATTTCTACCATTTTGTTTTTTTATGTTTTTATTATTTAGTTTTAATTTATTTTTTTTATTTTTTGTGTAAAATATGGCTGAAAACTCACTGTAAGTGAATTGACAAATTGTTACGTGATACTTGATAGGACCAAATGTTTCAAATCAGACAAAACACTTGGAAGTCATGTCACTTAAAGAAACAAGTCTGTGATTTTGATCTCATCTGTGCACCACGATAAAGCAATTTACCAATAAACTGGAAAACCTGAAATAATAATAATAAGTTATAATAGAAATAAAGTGGGTGTTGATGCCTTAAATCAAAAATGCTCAGTGTTCCGCATCGGCAGAAGATACAGGAGATGGCCCTGGGTTATTTTTTATAGATTACTCGATGTTGTTTGTATCAACTGTTTCGTCATATACAACCCAAAGAAAAATTTCAAGGCGTGATTTTATAAAAAGTATTGGTATGGATTTTGTTCAAGACCATCTCAAAGTAAGAACTCAACAAACCACTCTTCATCAAGGATTGAAACAACTTATTATCAGTTTGGCTGGGGTGTCCGAAGAAGACCGATGGACATTGTCCCAAAAAGGAGAAGATGTGCATTATGCCCAAGAGGAAATGATAATGGTGTCTTAGATGGAAAAAATATATAGGTAAAATCCACAACAATTTCATTGTAGTATGTACAAATTGCAAATAAGGGAATGTCTACACAAATTTTAGTGATGGCTCTTCTTTATTATGAAATAATAATATTTTTAATACTTAAAAATTATGAAAGACATTTTTACATATAATAATTTTGGTTATAACAACTTTTTAATTTACTTAGTATTTTTTATTTTTTTTAAAGTGTTTCTTTTTCCGAATAAAAATTGTATCAGTAGTAAAATTTAAAAAGGTACAAACATTTTACTTCTCCTAAATAATTTGTTTTATTCTTTAGTACAAAGAATGTGGAACACCAAAAATATTTACTGCATCACTATTCACAAATTTTTAAGTAATAAATAAACTTTGGGGTCAGGCAAGACCACAGGATAGTAGTTACGTGGGTCAAAATAAGGATAGTAGTCAAGGGTTAAAGGAACGTGTTGAGGAGACATTGCTTTAAGGAAGAAAAGGATGTCCAATGCGGGAAGTAGCAGTTGAGTTTATACTGTGAATCAGTTTTGGACAATAAAACCATTGGCGAAATTTTAGATAAATTTGAAAATACTGGAAGCGTTAAGATGAATGTAACTCAGGTCGTCCTTCAACAAGCGATAAGATAAAAAATTGAGTCCATTTTCTTAAGCAAAAAAAACTTTAATTGTTAGAATGGCTGTGAGGTGAAATTTTTTGTCACTTCCTACTAAAGAAATTAATGCTTCACGAGCCAAGAGAGAAAATAAGAAAATTCATAGTAGATTTGAGCCTTTTGTAAAACTTTCTGGGATCACGTCAAAGCACACATTTAGTGAGAAGCAATTCGAAATGCTTGCATCTTCTGCAGCATATCATTAACACCTTCATCAGTATTAATATATACAAAGGATGGTTAGCGTTCATAGAACTTCCTTTTCCGCTTACAAAAGTGGATAAAACTAAACTTTGCTTCTGATGTATAAGCTCCGATTGATGTTGACATTTTGTTTTGTTTGGTGGGCAGAGTGGTTCTACTTTAATGATATCAAGGTATTTGAGGTATTGGTCTGCAGTATTAATTGGGTTTTCAGGTGTGGAGTGATATTTTGTCTTTTTATACAGTTTTACTGTGGTAGCGATTTAGTTTCAATAAAGGAGAGATGGCTGATTTTTAGTTTATTTTAGAGAATTTATTATTATCTTCAGTATATATGAAAATTCACGGCTTAATTCGCCGTACAAAATTTGAAATTAAGGAAATTTTTGGTTATTTGTGTTTGTTTTTTTCTCGATTTACTCATGATTATTCACATATGCCCAAAATTTAAAAACAAATTGATGAACTGATTCGAGAAATTATATTACGGAGTGCATTGTCTGTAGCAACTTCAGGACCAAACTTTTTTTTTTTGAAAATATTAGAATTTAATATAGTTTTTGTTTTTATTTATTTAAAATAAAAAACCAAAATAACAAAATATCACACATGATCGAATAAGATGAGAGTAATTATTTCATGAAAGTGTTATCAAAGTAAATGATTTTATCGTCAATTTTTCCGTCGCTATTTTGCTTCGAATCAAGTACAATGGTTATTGTCATTGGCAGTTGCAGTTCTTTCGGATTACCCGAAGAGTCTGTGTCTTCGAACATAATCTTAATGTAGTTTTTCTTATCCTCTTGCTGACAATGGCAAATTCCACACGGTAAACGCTTTGTTGTATGCGTATCCTTGAATGAATCGTTGCTAATTGTCTGACCCGCTGATACAAATTTTGTTTTTACGACAAACTCTGTTACCGTTTCATCGTCACTCAGTTTCAGTCCGCCTTTCTGTCTTGTCATTACTCCATCCGTGATTGCTTTTTCAAAAACCCTTCCCAAGTACGGCGACGAATCCAAACGAGACGCTGGCATTTGTTCTGATGTATTAGTCTGTATTTGTACAGATTCTGCACCGATTGCAGCTGCTGTTTGTGTTTGTATACTGTTTTTGTTTTTTGATTCATAGTTTGTGTTTTCGGGCGTAAAAAGATCAACATGAAATGGGACGTTACTGTCGTCGTTGGTTCTGTCCACTTCTGTATATTCCGTAAACACCAGTCTCAGGTCGTCTACTGTGAATTTTGTCTGAAATTTAAAAGCGGATGTGACAATAAAATTGTGAAATGATTGCGACATGATAAAATTTTCAACAATATTAAAAAAAAACTGTTTTCTCCATCATAAATTAGCAATTTTAAGTTTTCAAATTATGTTTTATATACGAAAAGCTAATCCTGACAATTGCATTAAATTGTATTATTTCTAATTATTGTTTAAATTAAAAATGCCAATTTATGCAGATTTTAACGCTGATCGCGATTATGAAACCATATTTTCAAAAAATATAAAATATAAGTAATGATTTTTTTTGTAAAGCAACCGTTTTGATTTTTTTTTTTTTTTGTGTTTAACGTCCGACTATTGTGGTGCACACTTGGGCTAATGCAGACGATGCAACCGTTTTGAATCTCTTAAACGGATTTTGTTGGGTAACTAACTTGTCCGATGTAATACTAAAAGCGATTTTCGTGCAGAGTTTGAATGAAATCGGACCAGAATCCCGGGTTCGATTCCCGGCGATGGCTTGGCATTTTCATACGCTATACATCATCCCATCGTCTGCATTAGCCCAAGTGTGCACAATAGTCGGACGTTAAACACCAAAAAAAAAAAAAAAAAAAAAAAATAAAAATAATTGCAGCAAGCAGCTGTCTTGCTGACGTGATAGAAACGAGTCTCCAAAAGTATTTTTCTTTATCTTACCCCTTTTGAAACACTGATTTCATAATCGTAATCAACATTACGATTTGCATATTTGAAACTTCCAAATTATATTAAAAATACAACAATTTCAACTGGTTTTGTAAATTCAAAATTTCATTTTTTGCAGTTTTTAACGCTATGCTGAAATCGGATTTTGAAAGCAATTTGGGACAAAAAAGTCATACATTCTTACATTTTTGGAATTATTGCCATTTTGAAACTGTTGAGTAAATTTTACTGGTTAAGGAACTTGTCCAAGTTATTATTTATATGTAATTTTGAACTACCTCTCAAAAAGTTATCTACAGTTCAGGATCGGTGCTCATTTCAAAGTCTCGGGTCTGTATCTTACCATGATGGACGCTTCAAGTCTCTAACTATAATAGTCTCAGCTTTACGTTTATTATTAAAGTTTTACTGGCTAAGTAATTTAAGGGCGTTAAAATCAAATTTTTGCAAAATCATTTCTTAGTGCACCTCGACATTGTTGTAAAAAGGTAACCAGAAAATTTCAAGCCTCTTGCTATAATAGTCTCGACTATACGTTGATTATTAAAGTTGGACTGGATAAGTAGTTTAATGGCGTTAAAATCACATTTTTGCAAAATCCATAAATGTACCCTCAAAATTTCAAGTCGCTAGCTAAAATAGTTTTGGCTCTGCGTTGATTATGAATCAGTCAGTCAGTCAGTCAGTCAGTCAGTCAGTCAGACTGTAAGGACTTGTTTTATACGTTAGGATTTTAAACTACCTCTCAAAAAGTGATCTAAAGTTGTTCAGGATCCGTGCTAATTTCAAAGTCTCGGGTCTGTATCTTACCATGATGGACGCTACAATAACTCATTTTTCCAATAACAAATCACTGTTACGAACCTTAAAGTGCTAATAGAAACCCCCTTTCCTCGTACATTGGGCTCAGTGAATGAGCAGTTAAAACACCGGTTACAGATCGTAAGTTAGAGACCGCTTCTCGCAATAGGATATTCAGAGCACATGGAATGTCAAACAAGTTCCGTAAATATATTTATTAGTTATAATTTGTGTAAATTTTCATAGTTATTGAATCGTTTAGCATTACTGCTATTCTAAATACAAGTGATTGCAAAGGCATTGTAATTGACTTTCCATAGGTTTTTAAAATTCATAGTCTATGTTTTAACAAAAACTATATTGCAAAAACCTTCTGCTTATTGTGCGAACACAAACGGGGAATTACTTTTACACAGCGCTAAAATACAATCCTCTGTCCTTATTATTATGTAGCAAATAATTTCAAAACACTTACATCGCCTTCGTATACCACGGTCGTCTCCTTCATCTCTTTAGTCCTTTCGATTGTTGGTTCTGAATTCTGGTTAACTTGAGACTTCGTCTGCTCGCCTGAACTTTGTACTTCCGCTAATCCTGGCCTACTTCCACGCTCAGAGACGCTTACAAGTTCTAATACATGATTAACTGTTCCCTTTGTAATTGCAAGCGGCAACTCTTCCGTTGTTACAAAGTCTCTAACAACTACTAAACCTCGATCACCGAGGAACGACTTCAGTAAATTAGTTCTTCGTTTACTGTATTCATTGCCTACATTTTTTTTCATTGTGTTTAACTGTTCTTCTGGTGTTTTATTATTTCCTGTATCCTCTATTTCTGAGGCTTGCGTGAAGGATGGAGAAGTCGTTGATGGGTTTCTATAAACATTGCGGTTATTTTCGTTTACTGTATTACTTGTTTTTGTTTGTTTTGTATATTCATGAAAATCACTTTCTCCGTTTTGCGTACCCTCAAATTCTTGAATGTAGTCTACATCGCCCCGCCTGTGGTTGTACGAAGGCGTCACCGGCTCAATCTAAAATAAATCAAATTTATTAAAAAAAAGTATATACGGTTATATACCTGTATTTAAACAAAACTTTTTTATTTTATACTTTAATTTAAAAAATTTCTAAATCCATTGTGATCAATGTTAATTTGTGTACTTGTAACGTTCAATGTAATTTTAAAGTGAAAATATAAAGTTACTTCTATTTGATTCCAATTTGGCTAAAAAATAATGCCAGTAATGAGTTGGCAACTGCGTTCACTGAAAAATCAGTAATGGGTTTCGTAAAGTGTGAATACCATTCCAAATCTTAAAAACAAATCGTCAAATTTATTTTACACCTTTTTTGAAAATCTTACTTCACTATCGTAATCAGTGTTAAAGCCTGCAAAAAATTAGCATTTAAAATTTTCAAATGAGAATTGATCTGACGGTGGTCAGGGTTCATTTTGTTATGTATCGAATGTAATTTAAATAGGTTTTGTTGTTGATTATGAAGGTGGTATCTAATTTCAAATAAATATAAGTTTGTTGGAAATTATTTAAGCGAAGCAGCTGTTTGCCGCTAGTGTCTATGTTTTCATTTACACGTTTGATGACTGTCTTTGCACGAGATTTTTTCTTAAGATTTTCTTGTTTTAAAAGTTCGAAGAGTTACCTGCGGCCATGACGTCATATAGCCTAAACTTTGTAACTTAATTAATCCTCTACTTTTTACTGCGGTTTCTTTCGTTTCGGCTGCTGAATCTTGGCCAAATTTATTAATAGTTATGTTTTTTGTTTTTGTTTTAATATCTGTATCGCCCGTGGTGTTTCTACTAAATTTATCCACTTTTTCTTCAAGTAGTTTCTGACTTTTAAAGTTTAACTTTGTTTGTTTTTGAAGAATGTCCTTTAAATTTGTTTTATATCCGTCATCTTTTGTGTTGTTATAATTAAGCATACGTTGTTCCTCCTTTGTGTCTGCTAATAAAGTTTTATTAATGATAGTGGTATTTAATTTTACTACTGTGTACGTGTCATTTATTTCGTTGTTTCTTTGTAACGTTTCTGTTTTTGGTGATTTATCGAGTAAAGTAATTTCTTTGTTCGTAAAAGAAACGTTTTGATTAGACTTTAAAGAGTTATTAGGCTTTAAATATACACTATAAGAATCGGATAATGTAAAAGTATTGCTGGATAGTAAAAGCACAGTAAACAATAACATTTTATTTATTGATTATAAAAAAAAATAGGTAAGAAGATATTCACTGAAATTTTAAGCACATTTTAAAATTAATACAATAGTTTCTTAGAAACTATATTGTTTCTATGGAAACAATATTTTAAATTTTGTATTTTTGAACGTTGAGATTTACATAGGTTTCAATGTAATCGTTATAAATATACTCATAAAATGATCTGTCACACATAAATGATGACAAATATGAATGATAATAATAAAGAATATGATATAACAATGAATATTTCATTAATAAGTTTCAACGTTAATTATTTGCTCATTACGATGCTTTCAGATAGCTCTCTATTGATGTCCGCGTTAGAGCGATAAAGGCTCTATTGCTGTCGATAAAGGCTTCGTCCAGGTATCGAACTTTAAGGAAAAGCTTTTGGTCTCGGTCTAAGTAGGCTCGTTGAGCAAATCAGTACATGGTTTTACTCACCCACGTAAAGTCATCAACGCCAAAAAGTCGGATCTGTAGGTTTTCCGATGGGACTAAAATAGCTTCAGGACCTATATCTAAAACGGATTATGTCAATCAACTACACTAATTCGCTTTTCTAAATGATCTATTTTACGTAGGCTCCTGTAAGCACCCTCCAATAGCCGCGCAATTTATTTAAGCAAAATTCCGGGCTCAATATTCTCGAGCGTAAGGATTAGGATGGTTAATATTCTTGAGCGTTAGAAATAAGGTGTTTAATATTCCCGAGCGTAAGGATTCGGGTGCTCAATAATATCGAGCGTAAGGATTAATGTGCTTAATATTATCGAGCGTAAGGATTAAGGTGCTTAATATTCTCAATCATAAGGATTCGGGTGCTCAATATTCTCGAGCGTCAGGATTAATGTGCTTAATATTGTCGAGCGTAAGGATTAAGGTGCTTAATATTCTCGTGCATAAGGATTAAGGTGCTTGATATTCTCGATCATAAGGATTCGGGTGCTCAATATTCTCGAGCGTCAGGATCAATGTGCTTAATATTGTCGAGCTTAAGGATTAATGTGCTTAATATTGTCGAGCGTTAGAAATAAGGTGTTTAATATTCCCGAGCGTAAGGATTCGGGTGCTCAATAATATCGAGCGTAAGGATTAATGTGCTTAATATTATCGAGCGTAAGGATTAAGGTGCTTAATATTCTCGATCATAAGGATTCGGGTGCTCAATATTCTCGAGCGTAAGGAATCGGGTGCTCAATAATATCGAGCGTAAGGATTAATGTGCTCAATATTCTCGAGCGTAAGGAATCGGGTGCTCAATTTTCTCGAGCGTACGGATTAAGGTGCTTAATATTCCCAAGCGTAAGAATTAAGGAGCTTAATATTCTCTATCATAAGGATTCGGGTGCTTACTATTCTCGATCATAAGGATTTGGGTGTTCAATATTCTTGAGCGTAATAATTAAGTTGCTTAATATTCTCGAGCGTAAGGATTGGGGTACTCAATATTCTCGAGTATAAGGATTAACGTGCTTAATATTCTCAAGCATAAGAATTAAGGAGCTTAATATTCTCGATCATAAGGATTCGGGGTGCTTAATATTCTCGATCATAAGGATTTGGGTGCTCAATATTCTTGAGCGTAATAATTAAGTTGCTTAATATTCTCGAGCGTAAGGATTGGGGTACTCAATATTCTCGAGTATAAGGATTAACGTGCTTAATATTCTCAAGCGTAAGAATTAAGGTGCTTAATATTCTCGATCATACGGATTCGGGTGTTCAATATACTGAGATTAAAGGTGCTCAGTATTCTCAAGCGTAAGGATTAGGGTGTTCAATATTCTCGAGCTGAGTTAGCGAGAGACTCTCTCTGCACGTGGGCAATGGTGAGAGAATAAAAATACAACCCTATGTAGTGTTGTAGGGGTAATTGAACATTTACAAACGTATGTTTTACGCAAGTGGCTTTATTGCGTCCTGTCTTACTAATGAGAAATGATGATGTAGGTTTAGTGAGGAGATATAATGTGAAGATGTAGTCATATAAACCACTTCATGGATTGTATACAGAGGCCTTTTTCTGTATCGGAGCGGAAGGAGCGGGATCTGTCACGATGGCTGACAGATGTGTATGTTCGGACCTTTTGCTAATCTCCCTCTGCATCCACAGCTTTTATACACTCGAGTGCCACGCATGCGCAGAGACCAATTTTTGGTCAGTCGGGTTTTAGAGCTCGGTTCGAGAGGTTGTAATGAAAACCGTACACTCTAGCTTAGGCTATATTATGAACAGACCTTTGATACTGTTTCGGCCTCGCATTTGGCTACAATCGTCAACTGACCTTTGATACTGTTTACTGCATAGGCTATATAGGAATGGTAGGGCGTTTTATAACAGGGTTATTTTTAACCCGTTACAAACTTAAGATTTTAAAAAGGGACTGTAGACCAGCAAAATCTGTTTGAACATTTCAAAATTGATATTTTAATACTGTACTTAACAAATTATAATTTTTACTTACGCGATTTGCAGTGTTTTTGTCATCTTAATCAGTGTTAAAAGCTGCATTAATAAAAAAAATCTTCATATCATATTGAAAATTTTAAATGTCAAAGTCTGCAGATTACGAAAGTGAAATCAAATTTACAAAAATCTGTTTTTGTTATGTGGTAGTGTAATACGCTCCAAACACTTCAGCCAATCAAATTCGTGCAGATATTATTATTACGAACGTTTACGACGAAGAATGTGAATCCATAAAATTTAAAGACTACAATGAATTGGGAAACCGAAAAATCATTTTCGCCAAATTAACCGCGACCATTACGTTCGAGGAAAGCAAATTGATTTTACACTTGAACGCTTCCTTTCTAAGTCCGGACAAAAAGCAGATTCACCATTTCCGTTTTTTTCCCGTCTAAATTCAATTTATCCTTAGTTCATCGTCTCGTGCAATTTACTGTTGGTCGGTGGTAAACGTCCCCACTAACCCATTAAGTTTTACGTTACCTTTTGGAAAAGATTTAAAAAAGTTTTATATTTTAATAGTATTAATTTTACTTGCTCAATACAAAAAAATAGTTCCCTTACTTTCAAACAAATCGACCTTAAGATATTGATTGGATCTTTAAGTTTTCAGGTCCCATGAGTTCAAAAAAGGTTTTCCTTGTGTGTGTATTTACACTGCTGGAAACTAAATTATTATTCGATGTTTAGCAAATTTAATATTAATATGGAATTTAGTGTGCAGGTCCAATCCTCAAACGATTTCTCTAAACTATTTTTTTTTAATTTAACGACTTTTTCGTTCAGACAAATTTTAACGAGTACTTCTCTCAGTATAGCAGATCTCGCAGTATGTTCTTTATTAAATTCCAGGTTGCGACAGGAATTCCTCCGCGACAGTGCTCTGGTGGAATTTAACCGATAACCATAATATTTAAGATAAATGTTACTGCACTAACTTTATTGGAAATTTTACACTATTTTTCATTAAGTGGTCAAAACTATGATAGGACGTCTCGTTTAGCTAGTATTACAGGATATAGTCAGCAACTAAAAACGTCATCTTAAAACGACCGCCATTTTGAAACGGAATACACATAGCTTTATACAAAGGTGTCTTCGTACCAAATTTAAAAATAATCGGTCAGCGAGTTTGGCCGAAATGCGTAAAAACAAGCAAATCAAATGCTTAACTGTCAAAAATAGGATTTTCCAAAATTTCTTCTATTTTTACCAAATTTTGCCTAAAAGTAGGACGTAAACATCAAAACAAAACGTATGGATCACTGTACCTTAAAATCAGTCAATGTAAAAGATAGTATTTCGCTTTATCTTTCCAAATCGGTTTATCAAATCTTGGTTATATATTCCTTATCTATACAAAGCTACATAACACAAGTTAATGAAGCAAATATGTAAATAAAAAAAACAACCAACAACCACCTTTGTGTTTCTCTTATTTACTGAAAAACCGTAGATTATGTTTACTTGAAATTTATATCATATTACCAAATTTTTAGTAAAACATAAATAACCATTTTGAGACATTTAAGCCTATTTTCTTGTGTTCTGGACATGATTTTTTTAAAAATCGTACATATACGAAAATACCTCAGTAAGACCCACGACGGGAACAAACTGAAACATATTTCATAATAAACTTTATTCTAAGAAAGAGCACATTTCACGGACATCCAGCGAAGCGGAAAGCAGATGTTAGTTTCAGAAATTGTTTTACAAGTAAATTTTTGTGATGACGTCACTAGGGACTTACTGTCTGTCTTCATTATTGGTTTCCATTAGCATGAAAGCAGAATCGATAAGTTCAAAATGGCGCTCCCCAACAATTTGTCAATCCTTAAGTTATTGTTACCCACGTAGGGTAGGTGGGTTATGTGCGAGCCTGAACTCTTTTTTGGCTGCACGTGTAGGGAAGTTGGGGAGAAAATAATGGTTACGGGGAATTTATAGTTTGTTCACTTGATTACAATTTCAAATTATTTACTCCAAAAATAAAAAAAACAACTAAAAGAAAAACGATAAACGAGAGAAGTAATGGAGTTATAAAACATTGTACTTTTAGAAATTTTCTTTGGAAAATTATCGGCCATTAGAGTGAGTTACAGATCCGTGTTATATGCGTTCCTAATTTCGATCATATTCAATTTAAACTTTGCACAAAAATCGATTGATAATAGTTTGGACAGGACTGTTACCCAATGAAATTCATTTAAAAGTTTTAAAATTGCGACTATTTCAGCCTTTAAAAGAATCATATCTGATTTCATCGTTGCAGTCTTTGTTAAAATCTGCATAAATTGGCATTTTTTGAAATGTTTTAGTTTCGTTGAAAGTATGCATCACGTCTAACGGTGGTCAGAGTTCATTTTCGTATTTTTAATATAATTTTCAAAATTTTGTAAACTAATTTGTGCAATTTTTGGCTAATTACGATGATGAAATCAGAATTTTAAAAGTGTAAGGAAAGGTTTTGTTTAAGGAATTCATTAATCAGCGAAACAGTTGCGTATCGTGATTATTTTCATTATTAACCACCAAATATTCTCTGTCCTTCGGTTGGCCTCTCTAACAATCGTGGTCTTATAATTTACCACACTAGCTGTCTATAATATGGCCTGTTTCTTTCAGATGCCGGTAGAGAGCGGAAGTACTTTGTTGTTTTTTAATACCATATTTGTGCTTCTCCAAATGAAATATAAAGAAGCATTTATATCATATTACATGGTTGAAATATTTTTTTTTTTTTTTTTTTTGTTATTTTAAGGCGAAAAGCACATTGAGGCTATTATCGTCTCCCTAAATGTAAGTGTGAGTGTAAAGTGTTAAAGTAGTAAGTGTAATGTTGTAAATGTAAGTGTATGTTAGACTCGGGTACCGGGAGGGACGTCTAAATCCTCTTAATAGGTGTAGCTAGTCTGCACCCCCTGCCGGGTTGAAATATTTTAATACGATATTATGATTATAATTCACAATTATTTTAGTCCAAATTAGATAGTGTTTTACTTACAAATTTGGGTTTAACGATTTTGATCGTAACGCAATTGCAGTCCACAAAGATGTCTCTATCGATTCCTACCTAAAAATTTGGTCCAAGAGGAAATTTGGTTTACAAAATTTGTTTAAATTTTACGTAATTCTTAATTATAGAAAATTTACTGTTTGTGAGAAAATCTAAAAATAAAACCTGACAGGTTTTGGGTTTTTTTTCAAAAGCCACTGTGACTGTGTAGTTTTTTGATTTAAATTCAGTACAGTCTTTGAACAAATGATTTATTAATACTGTGTTCATGTAATACTAAAATACGGTAAGTACAAAATGACGTTTAAGAGAACACTTTCAGCTTTATGCAAACATGTGTAGCAGAGGCACGTCCTTAAATAAACACAGGAAAAGTTTTTGGAGTTATGCAATTCTTTGTCATCTGTTGAGAGCTGGAACATTGGACGTTGGTAGAAATGGTAGATATTACAATTTAAGTCATGTCCAAAGGCGTATTCTGGTCTTAATTATGTGAAGACGTTCCGATAAGTTATTGAATGCCTCCAAAAACAAATTTAGTGAAGTATTTTTCTGTTGTTTTTTTTAATTGAAAAAGTGCATCAACGCAAATATATGTTAATTTGTATTCCTTCATTGGTGAAACAAGTGAATTACAATGAAAACCAGTGTACATCCTTTCGACACAACGCTTTCTAGAAGAAACATCTTCGATTTGGTTTCCGTTCCAACTATGAAGTATTGAAGAAAGCCATAGTTCATGTTCCATATATAACCTTCATATGGTGCTAGTAGAAAGTAGGCTGACTTGAAGTTGACGTAGATTGACCCGCTATCAACGCGTGCAGATCGAATAAAACTGAGAGCGGTCTTCTAAACAACAGATAATTACTGGCGTCCACACTATCTGTCTCAAATTTTAGGAAGTTCCTCTTTGATGCTAGTAGAGAGCGGAGGTACTTTCTTGCTTTTAAATTCTATATTTGTGTTCCTCTAATCTGACTGAGATTTGATTATTGGATTACCATTTATAACTCTTAAATGAAATATTGAAACGCTAAGTTTCATGAATACAGAAAACATACAATACAGTGTGTAAAGCCTAACGCAAAGATATCTAGAGGTGACACGTACTAGGGGTGTATAAGTGCCCTATATCTTCCGCCCCACTTGAGCACTTGGACTTGTAAGTGAAACTGGCCTAAGGGTTGGAGTGCATAGCGAGTTAGTTTTTCGCCAAAACATAAAAACATTTAATAAACGCAACTTCTACATTCAAATAAAATTGAAGTTGCTAACTTCTGAAAAACTGAAATTTAAATTTAAAATCACCCAAAACTTGTTTAAACAAAGAGCAGATCTAAAACATTCGTGATTTTATTGTTTCTAATAAAACAGAGGGAAGTTGTCCTACTGTCTCCTTTAGAATTTATTTTAAAAACAAAAACCTTAACCATTACAACATAAGGTAAACTTATAATTTGTTTGTTCGCTACAAATTTTACTTAACATTCCAATACGGGATGTTGCGGTAGTTTTTTTAACACACACACGCGCGCGCCAACAATACAGGTGTGCAAATAGTTTAACCAAATGATTTTTCTTTTAGTAATGTATTGTTGTTGTGGGTATGATAAAAAAAATAACACAAAGTTATTGTAGACCTTGAAGTAAGCTATTTTTTTTATTACTTAGCAATCTAGTTAGGACACTAATAAGCTATTCATTTTTAACCTAAATTAATACGATATTTATTACTGTACTAAGTTTTATCCACTGGCAAACAGTCTAGAATAATTAGTCTGTTTATTAATGACGTAGTAATTACACTAGTTTAAATGGTTTTATTCTTTTCAATCTTCTGACTAACCCAAAGTTATTGAGTAGCTGGAGGGCTTCAACATCAACTCTTGATATGTTGATGTAGTCTTTGTTCGTGACTTTGAGCGAGTTTTTTGACTTTATTATAAACAGTTGGAACGTCAAGATCATTACGTAGCTTGTCATTACTTTGTCTATTGCTTTGACTGACACAACCCCACTATTGAATAATATAAGTTCATACAAGTTTAAGGACCTGCTGACAAAGCAATAGCTTGGTGTATAAGGGACAATGACGACTTGTTAACCAATACGTCCTTTTTGTTTTTCAGTTTAAGCTCTTCTTGTTTTCTTTCTTCTTTGGCCTGGCACCTAACGTCATGCTAACATACTTAGATGTATTCGCATATAGAACCACCTGGTAATTAACAAAGACAGGTTTTGTTCAATGCGCTTATTGGTGTGTCGACATGCACAGATTGGCTTTCACTCAGTTTAATTATCCACTTCTTAATAAACTAAATAAGTGTATTTTATAAATAGGCCCTTGTCAACACTCATTTTTAGACGAGCTATAATGAGGGAATAATTATATTTTGGACAGGTTTGTTATGAAGCAAAATATTTTCAACATTTTCAAATTTTGTATATTACACTTTTTTGAAAAATGAATTTCAATACCGTAATCAGCTTCGAACTTTGCATACAATAGTAGCATTTTAAATTGCATTGAAAATTAAAAAAACATACTTCATGCCGGAGGTCGTTTCATTTTTGTGTTTTCGATATAATTTGAAACATTAATTTATACAAACATTATTATCGTCACGGTGTAATCCGAGTTTCGAAAAAGTGTAGATAAAAAGGTATTAGAAATTCGCTTTAGTAATGTCAACAATAGTCTCTCGTTTTTATTTAAATAATTGTTAAAAAAAGTTTAGAAATTATTTTGCACGGCCTGTAAACATTTAAAATTTATTTATTTCCCATGTTTACGTCACCAATTCAATCGGTAATTTTTTTTCGAATTGTTATATTTTTAAGAACATATTTAGAATATATATTTTAGGAATAAATTACATTTTTAATGATAGAAAAGTACAAATTAATTTTAAGAATTTTAAAATCAACGTTTCCATGGTGACTTGTGATCACAAATGTTCTAAAATTACGTGTAATTTACATTTTATTTCTTGTCGAAATTGTTTGTGAAATGCGACATTATATCATAATACTTTTATTTGTACAAGTTTTGGTAGAATTTACACACACTAACAAAACTCGATATGATTTCAACGACGTGTACGATGACGTCATCGACGGATGTTACGAGGACACAACGTCACGTGACCGCCAAGTGAGAACTTTAAACGATCTTTATTTAGTTCCCCACTTTTTTCCCTTTAACGTTCATACTTCGTGCCTGTTAGATAAACGAGAACCAGGGATCGGCGTTAACGAAAAGGGTAAAACTTACAGCAGTACTTGCATTTCTCGAACCCACTACCTGGTGGTGCGCAGTTCAGAGATGCAGCTGACTGACGGGTACCTTAACGAATTTTTCTAAGTTATTACCGAAATCGATATTTGTATCAAGTTTAAATCAAATTGAACTAAAATTGCGAACGTGAGAGTGTTACAAAGAAAGAAAGAAACACAAACACACACACACACACACACACACACACACACACACACACACACACACACACACACACACACACACACACACACACACATATATATATATATATATATATATATATATGTGTGTGTGTGTGTGTGTGTGTGTGTGTGTGTGTGTGTGTAACTTATTTTTAATGGCAATTTGCTAATTTAAGGGTTTAATGGTGGGACATTTCTAAATGATACAATTGCCGTTCTGAAAAAAATTATTGAAACTGTTTCAGAAAGAAAACAACAAGATGAAGACAAACGATAATGAAAATTTCATGAACTTATTACGAATTAAGAATAAAACAAATCCAAAAAAAATTAATGCAGGTAACGAACACGGTTATATGAGAACGCTGAAACTTATACGTGATGCACGAGCAAGAAAAAAGAAAATAGTATATCGTTACAACTGTAGAAACATACAGAAAGCAGGTAATAAATATGGTAAGGTAAATCAATTTTTAGAGATGTTAGGGAAGAAAGTACACTGCAAAAATATACGACTGAACTTAATAATTTTGCTAAACGATTTAGATCTTGCATTAAGAAATTTATTGAATCTACTTTTTATTATGAGCAAAAATTAAACATATTCACAATTATTTACAAGGAAATCCTGTTTAATAAAAAGGATTTCAATAGCCTGCAATGCTACTAGAATTTTAAAACCTCAATAATTTTATTAATACATTTTACTGCGTTATTTAAAAGTAGGTAGCAAGTAATAGCAATTTTATTATAAATCGAAGGACGATTTGTTCAAAGTTCAAGATAGGTTAAGTATTTCTTTAATGTTTAAATACTTTTTTTACTAGTTACTTAATTATAATAATATTTTTTATTTAAAAAAGTAAAATCTTGAATGTTGCCATCTTGTTAACGTGATGGAAACGAATTTCCAAAAATTAAATGCACATTTTAAAATGTAAAAATCAAACATTTAGGTAACAGTTTTAAAATGTGGTCATTGTAAATCCGAAAAGAAAACAAGTTCCCTATACTTTTTTTAAAAAAAAACCGATTCAACCATCGTTATCAGCGTCAAAATATGCATAAATTATCATTTT
>CM040183.1:27018553-27036053 GCA_022606455.1 Callitettix versicolor
CATCCTTCTCTTTCCACGTCCTCTGCTTCCTTCCATTCCGCCATGTTCTTGGGTATTCGCTCTTCTCTCACACGCTTCACCTGTATCTACCCTGCCTGTCGCTTCAGACTTCACAAGCCACACTTTGGTGTTTCCCTAAAGTACATATTATTTATCCTCTTTGTCCTTATCTCTCCCTTAGAGGCATGTATGTTACCATAATTTTCCTTTTGAATTTTGTTTAATAACGTTACGAGCAAATTTGATTAGTAAACTACAATGTTTATTAAAAACACGCATGAAAAATAATGTATGTATACATTGTACATAATAATTAAAATAGACTGCGCTATTGTTAAAACTGAGGGTATTTTATTGCTTTCGGTGTTTCAGTTGGCAACATTTCCTTAAATTTATCGTATAACCTCAATGTTTCTATAGTGTTCCTAGATATTTTAAGAAGTTTGAATAACATAATTTCACATTGTGTTTGAATCGTAAATTGTACTGTTGAATTAGTACTTTTAAATACTACTGTAGAAAAAAGTTTGTTTACAATTAGTGTGGAAAATTTAAGAAAAAGCTAAAATTCCATTTAGCTCACTAGTTGCACAAATAACACTATTAATCATTCAACTCTGCATATCTAAGTTAATATAATCATGTTAGGTTTGGTTAACTGTTTTTTTAATGAAAATATTTTTAATTTTTAATTAATGAAAATTAAGGATAGTTCCTTTTTTAAAACTACAATTACTATGCGTACTTTTGGTACGTATTTGATCAAAATCGTTGAAGCCGATTTTAAAAATCCGATTTTCTTCCTTTTGTTTAAAACTAAAAAACTATTCTTATTTTTAAAAAAAATAAAAAAATATTTCCGTGATATAGACAAAACAGAAATAGATTTCACATTTGTCTCAAAGGAGATTCTCTCTCTCTCTCTCTCTCTCTCTCTCTCTCTCTCTCTCTCTCTCTCTCTCTTTTTCTCTCTCCCTCCCCCATCTTTTGTTTGCATGGGGTTAAGGGGAATAGAGAAACTGATGATCCTAATTTCGCCTATTAATAAAAGTCAGTAATCAATCAAACAAACTATCTCTCTCTCACACCCACACACGCGCGCGCGCGCACGCGCAGATACACACAATTTACGAATTTTAGCGATACATCAAAACGTTTTCTATAGGCCAGAATTGGTGCTTATTTCATGGTACCAGATTTTACTACGATAACCGTTCCAATAGCCAATCCAATATAAATTCACAAAAAATAATTACATTTTCAAACAATCAGAATAGTATGTTACGCAGACAGAATAGGCCTTAATGAGACAATAACTCAATGTTCGCTTGGTTCCCCGTGTCCAAACAGACGAAGATAGTCAATAATTCAGAGCAAATTACACGTGACCTGTTTACAAAAGGCTGTGGCAGGAATTAATGGGGTATATGTTCCAGTCGTGTCCTCTGCATTTATTATAACTTGTTAAATAATTAATGAAAAGTGTTTATGGTCAGTTCACACGAAAAACATCAAGGCTGTTTTACAGCGATCAAACAGGCTTTCGATTTTCAAATCGAGGTGTTATGAAAATAAGAAATAATTTTATCTAAAATTTAACACCAAGAGTGCGTTCATACGTCGTAAAGCATATGACTTATATCAGTATATTTTAACGCAATAACTGTTTTTAAAATAGAGCACTGATTCAACACAACTGTTTTTAGAAGAATATTGTCCGGACGTTTCGCCAAAATCGAATAGTAATACTAGGTAATTTTCGTTCCAAGACTGAAGTCGGATAAAACTTGTTTCTAAAAACAAAACGTGAAAACAGTTGGACAGTTAATATGCAAGGAATAAATTTATAATATGATATTATCAGCTGATTTTTTTTAATGAAAAGAATGAAGCAAATGAAGAACATTGTTTGTATTTTCTAACTGAAATTTTGCATTTAGAGGGAACTATAGTGGATTTATCAATAAAAAAAAATCCGAATGCTAACTTCGTGGTAGGTTCCGTAAGTTTTTTTCGAGGAAATTTTTGAAATTATCAGTAATATAGTCCGAACTGCAAATTTAGAACGAGAACCAACTCGAAGATGCCAGATATGATTTTGGCGAAACGGATTTACAACGGTTTTCATACATTTAATACATATATATATATATATATATATATATATATATATATATATATATATATATATATATATATATAGTCTTACACTAACTTATTTTCACGTAACAATTGAATGCTTTTTCGAATAAAACAGTAAAACAAAGTAGCAAGTAAATGAAACCGCAATGAAGTGCAAAACTTAGGAAAATAGACAAAATATACATAAGTACATATATATATATATATATATATATATATATATATATATATATATATATATATATATATATATATAAGAAAACGTAGGAAGAGCGGGACGAATTACGCAATCAATACCTATCCTACTGCATGCAGTATACAGTAGCAGTGGTTTTAGAATGTCGTGCGCATGCGCGATACTGTGTAACTTCGCTTTTTAATTTGTTCACAAGTTACTTTATTAGTTTACATTTTAACGTATAAGAATTTCAAATTACTTCGAATAATGACAGTAGAATAAAATAAAGTTATTGAACAATATTGAAGAACAAATTGTAAAATCGATACCAGATTCGTTATCAATATCTCGTAGTCGTTTCTTATCAAATTACGATCTCTTCTAAAACTGTGAATAATTTCACAAATTGAATGCGGGTGCACTCTAGCGTCCGTTTTTATAATTAGTTAACACTGCGGTCTGGGTACATTTTCGTGTTTCGATGTAATTTAAAATTCTTACACGTCTTCAACAATCATTATGATGGTAAAATCAGATTTAAAAGACTGTTTAACATAAAAAAATATTGTAATATTGTTGCCTTTTGGAAATACGGTCCCATCCGACCGATAGTTTTGTGTTGATACCACAATTAACTACAGTTTATTAGTTTTTTTTTCAAAACTAATGGGAAATAAAACAATTGTGGAACGAACAGCTGTGTAGTTGACGTAAAAAAAGTGAATTAAAAATTTGGAAATTATAATTTTACCGTCATAAACAGCATTAAAACCTGCATGTAGTAGTATTTCAAGATTTCAAATTTATTTGCTAAATGTACCGTCAAGTACAAATTCTTAATTTAAACGAATTTTAAAAAAATAAAAAGGCTAATTTCTGGGGATATTAACGTTAATTACGATGATGAAATTAGACATTGAAAACTGCTTTACGTAACAAAGTCAAGCATACGTAAAGATTTTAAATATTTTGAAACAGTTAAACGAACCTGTTAAAGCTCTTACGGCATCGATTTTATGCCAGTTGGGATCAAATCGGACTAAAATTGAGAACGTGCAAGTGCTATCGCTAGCATGCACGCAAGCACTCACACACGCACGTACGCGCGCCCTCACACACACACACACACACACACACACATACATGCTCTCTCTCTTTCAATCTCTCTCTCTCTCTCTCACATAGACACACACACATATTCTCTCCCTCCCTCTCTTGACTTGTATATTATAAAGTCTCTCTCTCTCTCTGTCACACACACACACACACACACACACACACATACTCACTCCTCTCCTTCTCTCCCTCTGTCTGTCTGTCTGTTTGTCTGTCTCTCTCTCTCCCTGTCTCTCTCTCTCTCTCACACACACACACACACACACACACACACACACACACACACACACACACATCACTCCTCTCCTTCTCTCCCTTTGTCTGTCTGTCTCTCTCTCTCTTTCTATCTCTCTCTGTCACACACACACACACACACACACACACACACACATACTCACTCCTCTCCTTCTCTCCCTCTGTCTCTCTCTCTCTCACACACACACACACACACACACACACACACACACACACACACACACACACACACACACACACACACACACACACACACACACACACATACTCACTCCTCTCCTTCTCTCCCTCTGTCTCTCTCTCTCTCACACACACACACACACACACACACACACACACACACACACACACACACACACACACACACACACACACACACACACATACTCACTCCTCTCCTTCTCCCCCCCTCTCTCTCTGTCACACATACACAAACACATACACACACATACACATACAATACACACACACACACACACACACACACACACACACACACACACACACACACACACACACACACACAAATAGGCCTACTTTTTTAACGATACGTCAAAAAGTGATCTAGGGTTTAGATCGTTGCTTTATCCCGAGGGTCCCAGTTCCAAGAGCCATTAAGGCTACTAAAAAAACTTTTCCTGTGGAATTTCGCTAAATATTATTTTTTATTGATTTAATCTCTACATTCTCATATTGGTTGCTAGTTTATTCCACATTTACGTTTCTGTACTGGGATTAACATTTATTCCTATGATCTAGCGTTATCTCTCAGGCTATGTCAAATGGCCGCTACCCTTTCAATTGCATGTGACTTCCTTTAGCTCTTGGACGGTGAAAGGCTTTCTTCGGTATTCGCAGTCATACAAAAATTGTAATTCCAAAGTTAGAGTCCACTGGGAGATCCCGACACAGTCACTGATAAATGAATACATACGTGCATTCCATTTACTCGATATTGTAAAGGTTTGTTGTTGAAACTCTTTTTTGTAGACTGTAATGTATGAACGTGTTCCGTCTTGCGTGAAGATAACATTATTAATAAGTTCTCAGTTCTGATATCGCGTTTTCTGGTATCAAAAGTGAATTTACAAAAATAACTATTTAACTTTTTAAATTTCGATCACAGTAGCATAATCAGCATTAAAATCTGCATGAAATTTAAATCGCGATCTGCTTAGATTAAAATTTTTAAATTACATTGAAGTTATGAAAATTAACTTTGACTGCCTTCAAAATTAATATCCTAATTTAAATGGATTTTGAAAATGAAAAAAATCTAATTTATGCAGCGATTATGACTGTGAAAAGTTAAGGATTTGAATTGTGTTTGTAACTGAGAATGCTGACACTCACTGTACTGTATATATATATATATGTGTGTGTGTGTGTGTGTGTGTGTGTGTGTGTGTGTGTGTGTGTGTGTGTGTGTGTGTGTGTGTGTGTGTGTGTGTGTGTGTGTGTGTGTGTGTGTGTGTGTGTGTGTGTGTGTGTGTGTGTGTGTGTGTGTGTGTGTGTGTGTGTGTGTGTGTGTGTGTGTTAGACGTATTTTTATTGTTTTACCGATTTACAACAACTTACTGATTTTCGCTGGGTAGCAATTTTGAGGTTATGTTGGTCACTTTTATTTTCGATTTTTATCGTACTTCTCGTGCTTTCATATTTTGGATTCTTGCTTTTGGGTACATAATAAAGCATTTTAGTAACAAAAATATCGAACAATCCAGGATATGCTACACTGCACATTTACCATTTTTTTTATAATGTAATTACACAAATATGTATATACAACCTTACAATTGGCACTCTGCGTAGGGATTTTTTTACATTTAATATTGAAAATTCAACACAAAGTAACAAATTAAAGTCAGTTTTGAAAAAAATTTCAACTACAATATTGAAAATGTTACATTAAAAGCAATAACTTTGCAATAAATAAAACACAGATTAAGATTCTTAAAATAGGATTGAATCTATGTTCATCTCAGGTACCTAAATCTCAGGTCCTATAACTACAGTTAACACATGCTACATAACTAAAAACAAATAATTATTTTGGGCTGGGTAAGTAGTATAATGACGTTTTGTAAAACGGGAATAGGCCTATGTGTATCTCAGATACTTAAACCATATTCGTACCAAATTTCATCTCAATTGGTCGAGTGGTTAAAGCGTGATTGAATAACAAGCAAACAAACACACAAACTTTCAGAAATATAATATGATTAAAATATATATATATATATATATATATATATATATATATATATATATATATATATATATATATATATATATATATATATATATATATATATATATATATATATATATATATATATATATATATATATATATATATATATATATATATATATATATATATATATATATATATATATATATATATCTTTAACCGTTCTCAAAATATAAAATTGTTTTTATTAGAAAAAAAATGGCGGCCAGACAGAAAACGAAGTGATTTTAGACCTATGTTTATTGGAACATTTCATCTAATTTTGATGGGGGATCATGTCCTGAATTCTTGGAAACTTTTATTTCTATATAGCCTATGTATGTATACAGGGTGTATCAGGAAGAAACGGAAAGAATAGCAGGGCGTGTTCTATCAGTGAAAATGATGGGAAAAGTTTGTATAAACAACGGTTCGGAAACGCTTTTTTAGCGAATTGTAGTTGTAATTGTGAAAAATTTCGCCATTATCCTGGAAAAAGAGGGAAAGTAAACCATACTGAAATTCTAGGAACCTAAATTAATCTTGAAGGTTTCTTATGATTTTTGACCTGAAAAATTCAATAAATCTAATCCCAGAGCTGTAAATCAAATAGTTTTTGAAAAAAACCGGTGTAAAACGCAATAATCAGAGCCAAAAGCATTTTTTTTTTAATTTTGATCTACAATAACTCTGGTATTTTTCCAATAAATAAATAAAATTTTTAAATGAAACTTGCAAGGAATTTAATTATGAACAAGATTATGTCAACTTTAAAAAAAAGAAATTACAAAAAAAACCAATTTTTATTAACATCAAAATGTTCACATCAACATGTAGCGGGAAAAAGATTGTCTCTCTCAAATACACACACACACACACACACACACACACACACACACACACACACACACACACACACACACACACACACACACACACTCTCTCTTTCTCTCAAATACACACACACACACACACATACTCTCTCTCTCTCAAACACACACACACACACACACACACACACACACATACACACACACATACAGACACATACTCTCTCTATCGATCTTTCTCGCTCTCTCTCTCTCTCTCTCTCTCCCCCTCTCTCTCTCTATCTATCTATCTATCTCTATTTCTATCTCTCTCTCAAATACCACACACACATTACAAAAAAACGTTAATGAATATATTAACGTTTTAATGAATATATATTAAAAAATTTTAATGAATATACTAAAAAAAATATATTCCGTTAATTTTATTTTCAAAAGAAAGAATACCCTTTACATAACTAGTATGAATTTTTTTAAAAATAAAAAGTATTAATTAAATTGTTAAAAATATATTATGCGTTTATAATAACTGTTCAAAATGTCCACCGTCACTATTAAAACAGTAATCTGTCCGTCTTAAAATTCTTTGGGTGACTCCTTTTACAGTATTTAGATATTTTGTAGAATTTCAAATGCAATGAAAATTCTTGCAATAAAATCATCTTTTTTAGTAATTTTTTCATGCATACTACTCAGATTTTTGGCGAAGATTTCAAATTCACAATAGCCGGCCCACAATAACAGTATGCCTGTAGGAAATAATATGTAATTAAATATTAATAGATACACGCAAGCTTATCAGTAGGCTACCGACAGACGTATCGACTTATCAATGTGCTTGCAGTATTACTATGGAAAACAAATACTTCGCAAACACGAAACTGTATTTTATGTATTAAATAGTATGATTACTTAAAACACTACACTGTATTGCATTATTTATTTATGTATTTATAAATTAATGAAGTTATAGAGCTTATCACGTTTTGAGTACGACATTACGGGCAAATGAAAACGTTTTTTTCAAAAGATTGAACGTTTTCTCGTATAGAAATTATATCTTTCATATATATATATATATATATATATATATATATATATATGTGTGTGTGTGTGTGTGTGTGTGTGTGTGTGTGTGTGTGTGTGTGTGTGTGTGTGTGTGTGTGTGTGTGTGTGTGTGTGTGTGTGTGTGTGTGTGTGTGTGTGTGTGTGTGTGTGTGTGTGTGTGTGTGTGTGTGTGTGTGTGTGTGTGTGTGTGTGTGTGTGTGTGTGTGTGTGTGTGTGTGTGTGTGTGTGTGTGTGTGTGTGTGTGTGTGTGTGTGTGTGTGTGTGTGTGTGTGTGTAACATACTATAATAGCAGCATAAACTGTCTCGCTGATGTGATTGATACGACTTTCAAAAAGTATTTTTCTTTATCTTAAACTTTTTTTTGAAATTCTGGTTACACCATGGTAATCAGCATTAAAATCTGAGCAAGTGAAGAAGAAGAATGAAGAACTGAATATAAAATACCGGCAGCTCTACTGGTTGCTCGGAAGAAACTCGGAGTTGTCAGTCCGTAACCATCTGTTATATAGAAGCAAGTACTTAAGCCTGTATGGACATACGGAATTCAAATTTGGCGCTGTACAAAAGAATCAAATATGAAGATTATTCAAACATTTCAAAATAGGTAGTTAGGGCTATGTAGTACATCCGTAACAAGGATTTACAGCGTGATCTTAAAATTAATATGGTGAAAGAGAAATAAAGAATGCAGATTTGAAGCATAACCAACGTCTCCAAGTTCGTGTTAATAAAACCATGAAGATAATGACCGACAGCGTTATGAACGACGTTCGCCACCTCAATAGAACCAAACCTCATGATTTGGTTCAGTAAAAATAACGAACTGACCAATGTGAAGGGACCAATTTGTTAATGTTAACCCTGCAATTGTGATTATGATAGATGTACATCTTCAGTCGATCCTAATAGATTGGTGTAGTTTTATAATTTAATGTTGAATATATTTTTAAAAAATAATAAAATCATTAAAATCTGTATTTATTGGTTTCTTAAACTTTCACTAGTATTGAAAATACGAAAACGAAACCAGACCGCCCACAAATTAAATTGTTTAATTTTAGTAGATTTTGAAAATTGAAAATGCGGTTTTAAACGATGATTACGAAAGTGAAATATTTTCAAAACAGAGTCAGATAAAAAAGTTATTTATTTTTGAGGATTTGAAATGCCGCCATTTTGAAAATATTTAACGTATTTTGTTGGTTAATGAATTTTACCAAGCTATTGCCCAAGTCGATTTTTATGCTAAGTTTTAATCAAATCGGACTATAACTGGGAATTTGAGCGTAGATATATATATATATATATATATATATATATATATATATATATATATATACATACATATATATATATAGGTGATCTAGAGGTCAGGATCGTTGCTCATTTCGAAGTCCAGGTTGTGGTTCGTACTACTGGTTCTCATTTTTTTTCAATTTAACATTTACTTATAATATTGAAGTTTTAATTTAAAAAATAAGTCTCTCGTTTTACGTGTACCTCGGACAAATTGTAGAGCAAAAGTTTTTTTTAACGTTCCGTTAAGAAGTAGCAAACAGGCGCCAGACTTTTCCGCTTCTGTGATTTCAGAAATTAATTAATTAAACGTTCACAACTTTTCGTAACTTTGTAAATAACTAACGTTTAAGTTACTGTATTCCAACTGGGCCTTTGTTACATTGTGCAATATAAAATAAAATTTAAGTTTTTTTATTAAAAAAGTTCCTTAAAAGTTTAAATACTGATCAGTTACTTTTAAATAATTAGAATTATGACCTATTTTCCCGTCTTTACTCACCTCGTAAAGGCTACCGCGGTTTCGAAACCTTACTGTTTCATCTTCAGGCCGTAATACAAAATGTCAAATCCCTCTGTCGAAGTCGCCGTGACGTTAAACAAAACATTGAAAAAACACGTTACAAACACTAAACACAATTAAAATATACGCGATAAAATTTGTTTTGGCCAAACGATACGTGCAACTCGTATGTGCTTACATTCCGGAGTGCGGAGTCTTCATCAGTACTAGTCCCGTCAGTGTTATCAGTTACGGTGCGGTGCGTCTGATGGTTTATGTTATTTCTTTAAATCGCTTATCCTTAGAGCCATGTCATACATTAAATTTGATTTAAATGAGAGTTTGTCATTGAGGATGTTTCGGGGGTCTGATAATTTGTTCCTAAAAATCTCAAACTCTTCAATCGCATCCATATAACTGCTTTTATTACATAAATGTAATATTTCCATTTTGGTATGGATGTCTTCAAATTTATGACTTTTATCCATAAGATGTTCTGCGAAAGACGAGTTTGTAGATAATTTACTTCTGGGTATTCTTTAAATGGGGGTTTTCTTTAAATATTTTTTTTAAAAGAGCGAGATGTCTGACCGATATAAAAGCTTAGGCAATCACTACACTTAATTTTGTATATGTCATTTTTGTCAAAGTTATATCCAGTTGTATTTGCAACTGGCTTTTTTTTAGTAATGTTGATAACTTATTAGTTGTTCTGAATGAAACTTTTATATTTTCTTTTTTAAGGTGTGGCTTAAAGTTGATCCATATTTCTTTGAGATGTACGTTTGTTTGTCAGGAACGATATTTTTAATTTTTGTTTTTGTGTTTAGCCTATCAACAATTGAAGTCCTTTATCCATTACAAACCGCTGTATACTTTACCATTGCTGTGTTCACTTCATTACCCTATAGCATTCTTTAATGCTAAAAAGGTTTAGAGAATACATAGCCATTATCTACAAACTAGACTATTTGACGGAAAAAATACGTCATAATCCTAATTATTTAAATATGCGGTCCGGTGGTTATGTTGCAGTAATGAAGTAACTTTTAACTCCTACGATAGGCTATCAGATATGATATCACTAACGATGTTACTGAACGATCTGGGTACTCAGTCAAAATATTTCTCCTATTGAACCAAAAATAGAAATCGTGTATCATGTTTGTGTATTGGGTCCAATCCTGTACCTTCTGTATACAAGTGATTTACCCACTTTTGAACAAAGTATTGTCGCTACTTTTGCTAACGTCACAGCTATTTTAGCTGTTAGTGAAAATAACATTGAGTCAACCAGAAAACTTCAAACAGCTATAGACTATATTCAAAATTGAACTAAGAAGTGGAGAATCAAACTTAATGAGGCCAAGTCTGTACATGTTGATTTCACCAACAGACATATCGAGCACATACCTGTCTTTATTAATCATCAAGTGGCCCCATACGGGAATACAGCTAAATATCTTGGCATGACATTAGATGCCAAACTTAAGTGGAAGCCATATTTTAAGAAAAAACTAAAGGATTTAAAAATAAATTCAGAAAAATGTATTGGTTATTGGGACGTTGTTCTTCCCTATCTGTGTACAACAAGCTGTTGCTGTATCAACAAGTCCTTAAACCAGTATGGACTTACGGCATTCAGCTTTGGGGTTGTGTAAATCAAAGTAACAGAAATTTTATTCAAATATTTCAAAATAGGGTGCTTCGGGGTATCGTTGATGCTCCTTGGTACATCCGAAATGACAACTTGCATAAAGACCTAGCAATTCCAACTATCTATAGTGAAGTTAAAAAATTTTCTCAAAGTCACAAACAAAGACTACATCAGCACATTAATGATTGAGTAAAACCATTTGAACTGTGTAGTTTTTAAGTCTCACTATTTAAGAGACTATTAGTTCTGAACTAGGTTACTGTCAGTGGATGGAACTTACTATACAAAAAAATGTATCATGTTTGCTTTTCCTTTTTATTTTAATTACGATAGTTTGTTCGAAAACACAATTACACTAGACAAAAGTATAGGCATCTTGATTCAACTATTATATTAAATAATATTTTTTTACAATATTAATATAACATTTATTTGTTATTTTTTAAAACAAATTTAACACATTTATTCAATATTAATTTGTATACTCGCATAACCCGACGCGCAAAATCCAACATCACAACCATCCCTAAAATATGACACATGTTAAAACTATAGTATCAACAATTTATCTTTTTTATTTTTGAAAATCTGTTTTGACCATCGTAATTAGCGTTAAAACCTGCATCCAATGAAAAGAAATGATATCCGACAGTAATCATCGCGTGTGTGTTTAGTTAACTGGTTGTGTGCTGAAGCTTTTCAAATTCCAATTTTAGTCGAAAATTGTAGCCCGAGTCTATCGGAGTGATAAAGAAGGCTATGTAGTGTAGCGAGGGAGGAGGGGAAGCGGGTGTTTCAATTCAGCCAAATGGTCGAGTCCAATCTGTTTGTAATGCACGTTATCTAGTTTTTTAATGTAGGATATTTTAAACAAGGGTTATGCTTAATTGTGATATTAATTTTTTTAAACTAATATACTAATCTAAAAGCCAGTGCCTAGTTTTAACTTTTGGCTAATATTATGTTATAAAAATGAATGAAGTCGACAGTTTGTTGAAATTATTTGTAGTTTCGTTGTTAGAGAAAAAACTACAGATAAAGACGTTATGGCAATTGATTTTCTTTTTTTTAATTGATGGTAAAAAAATATTGTAATTACTGAAAAATGCTGTTTTACCGTTGCCTAGACAAATTTTATTTTGTTTTTATTGTGATCATGACTTAACGTGTGTTTTCAATGACGGATGACAGCTTCCCCCCAACTGTTGAAATCACTTGTCGTCACTGGTGCTTAGAAACAATGCACAACGTTTCAAGAGTGTTTGAATCAATTCTAATTTTAAAAATAGGCATTTGAGAACAAGATTTGATTCATATTTTCGAAATATCTTGTATTTCTTCCTAATACACACAATGTCTGAATGAATAATAATAATAATAACAATATAATTTCCAAATTTTTTAATAAACAAATTATTTACCAGATACATTAGTTACGCATTTCATTGTAAATGTGTAAAAACAATTGCTAAACATTAGTAATCTACGTTATAGTACGTGGCAATATAGAATGGTTTTAGATTTGTTATATTTTCAGATTGTGGAACACAAATAAATTTAGTTCTTCAAACTAAAGTCGTTATTTTAGAATCGTATCGTTTTGTGCATTCAAATTATTTACCAGATACACTAGTTACGCATTTCATTGTAAATGTGTAAAAACAATTGCTAAACATTAGTAATCTACGTTATAGTACGTGGCAATATAAAGTGGTTTTAGATTTGTTATATTTTCAGATTTGTGGAACACAAATAAATTTAGTTCTTCAAACTAAAGTCGTTATTTTAGAATCGTATCGTTTTGTGCATTTTATAGTTGAAGTTTGTCTTTAAGTGGTTTTACTTGACTAAATTTGGAAACCGTCCAAAACCAAGATGGAGGCTAACTATTAAATGTCCATTGGCGTGCATTTGCAATCTTGTTTAGATTTAAACAGCTGCATTTTTTTTATAAACAGTAAATCTTCATTTCAGCAGATTAATAGTGTTGAAAATTATAAGGTCTAGATTGTTCGGGAAGGAATTGAAACAGAGAAACAAGGAGAACTAAATAGGAGGAATGACGCCTGTAATTTGTAGAAATGCCTTCAATTATGTTCAAAATAAGTGCAACTGTATTAAGGTCATTGTTAAATTCATGGATCTAATAAACCAAATTAATGTGCGTTAATGGCGGGCCGATCTAAGTCAGCTCAAGCCAGCCCCTAATTGATGTAAAATCAACCTCACAAGTGTGATATTTTCACACAATATTTGTTGTAAATTTATTAAAAATCGTGTAAATAATCAGTCTGTTGAAAAATAAGTAATTAATAGAAAAATCAACAGCGTGTACCTTTTCGTGTACACACATTGTAATTTATATAACGTAATCCTTTGCAGAACTAAATTTGGCGCAATGATACTACAGAACGTAGAATGAATGATCTTATTTATTTATAAGTATTTGTTCCCGTGGGATTAAATCATTCCTCCCCTGAAGACGCAGGAGACGGGTTGAGTTCGTATAAACACTTTATTGCCTCTAACTTTGTTAACAAGTTCAAGACACCTTACCGAGTTTGTTTGCAAATGGAACTGTAACTATTTATACATTAAGAACTTTTGATCGAATTGTTATTGAACCGGCCATCATAGTATGACCCAGACCAGGAACTTTGGGATGAGCGTTAATCCTCACATCTTGATAAAATTTTAAGTGGTTAAAATTCTTTTTTTCAGTGTTTGTGGGTGAAGGTTAGTATTCTCACAAAGCCGCCTCGGTGGCCTAGTTGATAGCGTACTGGGCTTTCACCCCGAGGACCCGGGTTCGATTCCCGGCCAGGGCTTGGCATTTTCATACGCTATAAATCATCCCATCGTCTGCGTTAGTCCAAGTGTGCACAATAGTCGGAAGTTAAACAAAAAAAAAGTATTCTCCCATTTGTAATTTTGATCCGATTCGATTCAAACTTAGCGGTAAATCGATTTTATTTATAGCTTGGACAAAGTTGTTAACTGGCAAAACCGTTTAATAGTTTCAAAGTGGCGGCTATTTTAAATCATTTAAAATGCATAACAATTTTGTTTTGAAATATTTTTGGAATCTGATTTCACCACTGTAATCAGCGTTATATTTATATGCATTAATGTTTAGAATTTTTACATAAAGTTGAAATTAAAAATTTGAAATTGACGGCGTTCAGGGCTCGTTTTCAAATTTTCAGTGTAATTTTAAAGTTTAAAGTGCCAATATATGCAGAATTTAATACATATTATGATGGTCGATTAGTATTTTAAAAAAGGATAACATAAACACATTTTTTTTTTTGAAAATCACCTTCACCACGTCAGCGAGACAGCTGCGTGCTCCGATTATCATAATTCATTACTGTAAAAAGTATAATACAAAGTACAATACGTGTATTGTCATGAAACTGTACATACAAACAGTTTATATAGTGGGTAAAATTTATTTTGCAGTTCCTGGCGTCAAATAGAAGTAATAATTGTTTAATTAGTGCAATGCGGATGCACATGGGCAGGCAGGCAGACGCTTACAGCTATATGGTCTGCCTGAATTATTATGTGTTCTGTCGATATATAGTAATTATATACCATTCCATTATCTAGTGTTTATTTGATTTAACACAACTTCAACATTCTTCATTGACGTTAACGATACATGTTACAAATACCGTAGCGATGCATAGTTACGAGGTGTGTTCAGAAAGTAACGACAATTTTTTAATTTAGCGGGCTTGGAGAGTCCGATTGTCAAACATTTTTTTAATTATGTTGGTATACATGCCCTTGAAGTATGATAAAACTTTCAGCTGTTTTTATTGTTGACTTTGTCTATGACAGCCACTAAGGTTAGACGTGTTTTTATGAGCTCGGCGATTTTCGTTTGCTAAAAGAAATGGATCAAAGAATTTGTATCACATTTTGCTTAAAAAATGGAATAAAGTGTAACAAAGTATGTGAAATGTTAAAAAAAGGCCTATGGTGAGTCTGCTATGAGTAAAGTAAGAGTATACGAGTGGTATAAGCGTTTCGAAGAAGGCCGTGAAGACGTTGAAGATAACGAACGCCCTGGACGCCCCAGCACATCAACAACCGATGAAAACGTGGAAAAAGTGAAAGAAATGGTTATGATCTATCGCCGAATCACAATTAGAGAGGTCGCTGATGATGTTGGCATATCGATTGGATCATGTCATGACATTGTTTCCAATGTTTTGTGTATGAAACGCGTGGCAGCAAAATTCGTTCCAAAATTGTTGAATTTTGAACAAAAACAGCGGCGAATGGAGTCAATAAATGAAGTCAACGACGATGCAGAAGTACTGAAACGTATTATAACAGGTGACGAAACATGGGTTTACGGATATGACGTCGAAACTAAGGCTCAATCATCCCAGTGGAGGAATTCTGGCTCGCCAATACCGAAAAAGGCTCGACAAGTGCGGTCGAACGTGAAGGTTATGCTCATTGTGGTTTTCGATATTAATGGCATAGTGCATCATGACTTCTTGCCACCAGGTGAAAAGGTCAATAAGGAGTACTACCTACAAGTTCAATGCCGTTTGCGAAAAGCAATCCGAAAAAAACGCCCAGATCTGTGGAAAAACAATTCATGGCTTTTGCACCACGATAACGCACCAGCTCACACTTCATCGCTTGTTCATGAAGTTTTGGCCAAAAACAGTACTGTAACGACGCCCCAGCCTCCATATTCGCCAGACATGGCTCCGTGTGACTTTTTCCTATTTCCAAAAATAAAGAGAACCTTAAAGGGCCGTCGTTTTACAGCCGTAGATGACATTAAAAGCGCATCGCTGAAAGAACTAAAGGCTATCTCAAAGATCGAGTTTGAGAAGTGTTTCGAGGATTGAAAGATTATGGCACAAGTGCGTAATCTCCAATGGGGACTATTTTCAAGGCGACAAAATCAATGTAGAAGAACAAATATTTTGTTTAAAAAATTAAAATTCTCGTTACTTTCTGAACACACCTCGTATTCAGCTCTGATTAAGTAAATATGAAAAGTAACTTTATACGGGAAAGGAAGAAGTTTGTAGACCAATTTTACCGAAGAAAATTGAGCAAGTAGCCTTGACTGTAAGGACAAAGTTAATAACAACGAAAGATACAAAGTTTTACGAGGGGCAAGGCTATAGCAGCTTGTACCGTGTATATACTTTATCGCTTATCATGTATCTCTTCAGCCTGCGTTGAAATTTGCGTATAAAAGTGGCTGTTATACTTTAGTGCGCGCAAACAGTAGAGGCCAACTAGTGGCGTGTTGCAAAAGTAAATGTATAGATAGAGTTGAAATCATTTAAACAGTGCTGCGCTCTACTGGTGACCTCAATTTGGAATTGTGTGAATTTTAAATAAATTACGTAGCCTATGTTATGTGCTCAATGGCAGACAGGATATTTTACTTTTTCGCTTTGTTTGTTAATTGTTTACCAAACAATAGCGAATTTTTATTAGAAAATGAGCTATTGGAGCGGCTAACATGATAAGATCCAGATTACCAAATGATATTTAAATAAACTCACCCTTGAAATCACTTATTGTGGAGTCGTTAACATTATTTTAACTGCATTAGAAAGAAATCGGCCACATTAGATTTTAAGACAGGCAAACAGCGCGGAAAATTATGAGGCCAAGATTGTTAGAGAAAGGCAACGAAACAGAGAAACAAAATGAACTAAATAGGAGGAATGACGTCCGTAATTTACGTGCTGTTTGGAGCACTGCCATAAGTTATGTTGTCAAAATGAGTGCAATCATGATAAGGCCATTGTCAGTTCCACTAGATCTAACAAGACGAACTAATGTGCGTTAATGGCGAATCTATTTACGTCAGCTCAAACCAGCCCACTTCTATTTGCGTGATACGGAGATTATAAAAGGTGAAAGGAAGTGAAAGCATCTCTTACAACAAGTGTAATAAAAAAAATAATTTTTGGAGTGTTTAGAAGCCAGAAGTATTTTTCCCCCTCGAATCATTATACGTTTTTTTTTCAATTGTTATAGTGACTCGAATTGTCTTCATATAAATTTAGAGAGGCTCGGAACTTCTTTTTAAAGAAATAATTGTACGAGTGTTGATCAAATATAAACGAGACTGATTTTTTAAAAAAATTATTGCTTACTTACAAATTATTCTTGATACAACTTATTTTTCTACATAGTCTCCCGCACGAGTAACACATTTTTCCCACCGGA
>CM040183.1:27041053-27058553 GCA_022606455.1 Callitettix versicolor
ATAATAGAGTTTGTTAACTCTAAAAGGAAAAGCGACCCGTGCGGATAGAACACTGAATAACACTGGCCTAATGGTGTAACAAATGGAGCCCTGGGATTCCTGCCGACCTACCAGTGTACCGTAGTCTTATTCACGCGTACAGGACTCTGTATGAACGGACACCATTTTGCGTAGCTACTTGTAGTATGTTCCCATGAGTAAGAATATAAAATAGAATTTGCGGGATCTCACAGCAAAACAAAATGCTGTAAAAATGGAGCTAAACCTTCGTGATAATAGTCAAGAGAAAGAAAATTTAGAAAGAGAATCAGCAGAGTAGTGAGATGTCTCCAATTAGAAGTGGGCGAGTTAGCCACGTGGAACGTCTCCAAATTGTAGACTTTATGAAGAGACTAAGGCTGGAGACTGAGCATCTCAGGCCTATAGAAAAGAAGCACAATAGATCTACAAGGTAGCAGTTCAGTATTAATCCTGGAAATTTATTCGTTCGTTAATGACCGAGACGGGTCTGGGTCTTACCATAATTGCCGGTCCAATATCTTATTTTCCAATGGAAATTAGAGCTCTGTGGTAGAGATGGATAAGACAGCGATCAGTGTCTTGCGTCTGTGAACTGCGCACATCTAGGTCGTAGGCTCGAGACGGCAGTTACTGCCGTAATCTTTTATTTTTCCATAAACACCGATTTCTCTTCCATATTAGTCTATCTGACATAAAGTGTGGAGGTTAAAAAAAACGAATGAAAATTTACAAAAAACAACGTTAATTTTTCAAGGATTATTATTTTTGTTTTGGGACCAAAGAAATGTTTAAAGTCGTATTAATACAAGAAAAACCAAGAAAATGTTAAACCAAACAAGAAACGTTTACGAAAGTAGTATATTTTCTGCACCCTCCCTGCTGTTCATTAAGCAATAAGTTTTTGACAGTTAAGCAATCACAAGGTCTGGTGCGTTAGGAGCTTTCAACTCCATTAGTTCTGTTAAAAGTTTTGGTCGCACTACTGTACCATGTTACGGGCAAATAATAACATCTGAAAAGACATGCATTTGATTCGTTAGCATATATGTTAGTGAATTCGAATTGGAAAATTATATATCGGAGCAGATATTTTAAAAGACTGAGATACTGGAACAGTTTTTAATTTTTTTCAGTCTTGGGAGAAAAATTAACTGATAATAGCTTACAAGTTCCAAGCAAAATACATCTAATTATTTGAAAATTACGACCATTTCAATCTTTTTTTTTAAAAAATCGTATCTTTTTGTCTAACTGTTTTGAAAATTTTTTCCCATTATAAGTAGCGATAAAATCTGAATAAATGAGAATTTAAAATTGTTTAGTTTAATTTTAAATAAGAAAGAAAGTCTGACAGCGGTGTTGTTTGATTTCCGTATTTTCAGTATTATTTTTAAATTGTAAAATATAATTTATGCGTGTTATAATTTTAAATCCTTTTATAATAGAACCGTGTGATCGAAATGACCCAAAAATAATTAATCGATCGACAGGGACAGCTGGAGAGAGCAGTTGATGTGCTAGCTCATATTACCTCTAGCTCATATTACCTCTAGCTCATATTACCTCTAGCTCATATTACCTCTAGCTCATATTACCTCTAGCTCATATTACCTCTAGCTCATATTACCTCTAGCTCATATTACCTCTAGCTCATATTACCTCTAGCTCATATTACCTCTAGCTCATATTACCTCTAGCTCATATTACCTCTAGCTCATATTACCTCTAGCTCATATTACCTCTAGCTCATATTACCTCTAGCTCATATTACCTCTAGCTCATATTACCTCTAGCTCATATTACCTCTAGCTCATATTACCTCTAGCTCATATTACCTCTAGCTCATATTACCTCTAGCTCATCTACTGCAGAAAAGTTTCAAACAATTCTGAAGCACGCTATACTAACTCTTTAACTTTAGGTTCCTTAGTTAGACAACTTAGAAAAGCCGTGGGAGTCAGCGTACAGATCCTGACTCTGATACTGACGTTGAAGTTAAACTTTGACAGAAACACCCTGGAAAGTCAATACATACGGGAACCAATCATGCTCTGAAATTCACGGAAGACAATTTATAGGGATTTTTAAATTATTTCTTGAGAAAAAAAATGAAAGTGGGAGTTTCGCTTCCGCTCTTGCAAGAAAAGGTCACCCGATGCCTCTGCTTCCAAAGGAATGCTGATTTATCTGCGTAGTCCCTCTGGTATTTGGTAATGTCTAGTGGACAGCCGGCGGGTGTATGGATTGCTTAATCCCAAACGCTGGGCTCTCTGATGTCTACAGAGAAAAGCTTGACTGTCGGTTTCCAGAAAAGGATAAATTCACAAGGAAACAGTTAAGCGAATTTGACAGAAAGTTCGAAGCTTGAAGTAAATAACAAGTATTCCAATCTAAATATGAGGGTAAAATCAATGAACTTAGTAGTGCCAATACTTAGATTGAAAATTACTTCTTCATTTAGAAAATAATAACTCCGCTCTTATATTAATACACAGCTTTATAGCGTCTTTATTCTCAGAAGCATCAATGGATTACGTAATAAAAATATTATTATTCTTGTAAAGTAATAAATCATGAAATGTTCTTTTAAATACTTTTTATAACGTCAGAATTATAAATGTTCTTGGTTTTTCCCCCAAAAGCTTTCAACTTGCTGTTAAAGAAAAGGAAACTTGGACAAAAAAATTGTATGCCAATAAAACAAGGGAAGATTAACGAGGCTCAAAACAACCCCGTCTCCGGGGGCTGTGCTTCTCTCCCGAACTGTGACTCGTTCTGAATGCTAAACTCGTCAGTTTCACACAAATATATCGTTGCTTGTGTTAATCCACCGACTGTTTGATTCTATTTTGTGTTCCCACAGGTCCACTTTGAAATCCATCACTTCCTATAGACCTAGTGATCTACAGGTCACGTGTTCATTTTAAGAGCCCGGGATGTACGAGTCTTATAGCTCATTTTCTAAAGGAAATTCGCTATTACAAAAATACCCTACGGTTTAAAAAAACGAATACAAATCAGTAAAAGAATAAACAAAATTAAATTTGTTTTATTTGTTGTTAATTATTTAAAGACTTTTGAATTAAAGTAGGGTAAAATTCTTACTTTTAGGTAGAGTAAGTTCTGATCTTAACCAAGTTTAAGGAAAACGTCAGCTTTTGTCTGCAAATACAATTGTTTGCTCTTCTTCGTTTTCATTTTCATAATCACAAAGTTTTGCGTTATCATGAACACTTTGTCACAATATTCGTCTTTAAAACGTCGAGCGATGCGTCCCAACTTTCCTCAAAAACTTTCCACACTGAACTTTTACTATTGAACCTAAAATATTGAAACTAAAAAAGCTTATGATTCAAAAATATTATTTGTGTTGCATTCGCCATTTTGAAACGGTTGAATGGTTGAAACACAAACTTAACTATTACTAAAATCGCTTTTGTGCAAATTTAAAATAAAATCATCAACAACAAACTACTTTAGAAACAGGAAAATAAGTCTGATTGTCATATTCATTTCCATATTTTTAATGGAATTTTAAATTTTAATTTATGTAGATTTTAACGCTAATTAAAATAATGAGATCAGATTTTCAAAAAAGGTATAAGATAAATTTGTTATGATTTCTTAAAGATTTGAATATTGTAAACTCAGTAAATAATTACATATTTTAAAGATCACCTGAAAATGCATTTAGTGGTCAGGACCGGCGCGCATTTCAAGGTCCCGGGTTTGTTTCTTACCATGACGGCTGCTCCAATAGCTTATTACTAAAGTTTTAATAAGGAGAGTTTTAATAAAGTTTTAATAAGTTTTAAAGTTTTACCGAGGAGAGTAGCCGCCTCGGTGGCCTAGTTGAGGACCCGGGTTCGATGCCGGCCAGGGCTTGGCATTTTCAAACGCTATAATTCATCCCATCGTCTGAATTAGCCCATGTGTGCACAATAGTCGGACGTTAAAAAAAAAAAAAAAAAAAAAAAAAAAATGCTCCGATAGCTTTAGTATAAATTTGCTAATAAACATATAGTAAATGTCATTAATGTTAAACTGTTACTGTACTAATTCTATGTTTTTTTACAGGTAATACATTTTGAAATACACCTGCTTAAGAAGAACTCATTGTAAGTAGACTTAATAATAATAATAATAATAATAATAATAATAATAATAATAATAATAATAATGCTACACTAGTATTATAAATAACTAGGGATACCCGTACGTGATATTCAAACATTTTTAACGTGAACAGTCTACGTAAGCATGTGTTTTGAGTTAAATATTTAATGAAAACCACTCTAACTGATGTACAATGTTGTTTTTAATAATAGCTAATTTACTGTAGAAACATAATTATTGGTATGATAATATTATAATAGGTCAATTATTGACAAATACGTATATTTAATTAACCTAATTTCTGTACAAAGCAATTATTTATTGTTGTCATTAATTTCTAATTAATTCTTGCAAATTAGTATTCCCGCTCACAACAGAATATCCGCAATGAATTGTCGATAATACAGATCGTAATATTTGCAAGAAACTTTAGATAGTTCTAAAACACGCCGATAGGTAGAAGCAGAGTTTTGCAAAGATTTCGCTTTTGGGTATTTCGTTTTTCTGTCGGTAGGTGTCGTTAGTGTCTGTAGCGTAATCGTTCTGTCCGTTTGAAATTGTGTTAAATCAAAAAAAAAGTTTATAATGAATATAACTACACTATTCAAAAACCGAATTATAAATTTGTTCTTATTATAAAAAGCATTCCATAATAAGTATAAAGCTTAGAAAATTGTGTTTTGTTCTAAATTCTAGAAATTTAATGAGCAAGTTTCTTGAAAAAAATGTTCGCCTTGAAAAAAAACGAATATATTATTTTGATGAATATTTACGTTTTCAGATTTTCTGAGCCCAAAGAAGTGTTTCTTACTTAATTGTATTGCCGTTTATGTTATGCGTAATACCCCCCCAGTTAACCCGATTTTTATAAAATTTTCGTTTGCTTATTTTAGGATTATTGTTAACTTATTAAACAAATTTTTTGATGATCAAAATCGGTTTATTTCAAAATCGACTGTAATACTTTTACACAAATATAGTACGTAAATACCCAACCCGAACTAGTCGTTATAGCTCCCCCCAAAAAAAACCCGGGTCAGAAGTTGTTGAAACTAGAAAATTGGCAAATCTTAAAATCGGTAATCAGATTTTGAACAAATTTTAGTCTTTTATTAAACTCCATAACCCAAACAGTTGTAGTAAATTTGAAATTTAAAACATTTACATTTCGGGAGTAAATGAAAAACCAACACAAATTCTGACCGACCGCCGTGGATTTAATTTGTATTTGAAGAAAGTTTGCATGTAAGTCAGGATAACACCGTATAAATTCATTATTAATTTTAAATTCAATGGATACGTGCTATATTCATAAATAGTATTAAAATAAATAAATATATAATATACTGTATTTACGACACGTAGATATAGTACATTAATATCTAAAAAAAGTTAATAAAAGTATTCGTGACAGAAGGAGCCTTATGTTTATTTCATTAGTCTGTCCTTACATATTCATTAAATTGCCTTTATCTGATCGATTGTAGCTGCATTTCACGAGGAACTTCTACCTCTACAGTATTTGCTTACATTATTAGTTCAGCAATATTCCGATAGGTAGCATCTGAGGCTTTTACTGCTTCAATTTTTAGTTCTGTTCCAGTCGTACAGGTTGCGTTAGTTGCATCGTTGTAGAAAAGTTTCCTTCCGACTTGTACAGTGCAGATTTGTCTGAATGATTTACTCTATTATACAGTGCTGTTATTATTATTATTGTTTTAAAAATCTGATTTCACCATCGTAATCAGCGTTAAAATTTGCATAAATTATCTATTCTTTCTTAATTTTCAAAATCCACTGAAATAACGATAATGAATTTAAGGGTGGAAATGGTTCGTTTTATTATTATTATTTTAAGGCGAAAAGCACATTGAGAATATTATCGCCTTCCTAAATGTAAGTGTGTGTGTGTGTGTGTGTGTGTGTGTGTGTGTGTGTGTGTGTGTGTGTGTGTGTGTGTGTGCGCGCGTGTGTGTGCGTGCGTGTTAGTTTTTGTATTTCTAATGTAATTTGAAAATACTGACTGCAAAATTTATGAAGATTTTAATGTTCTTTATGATGATATCAGATTAAAAAAAACAAATAAAGAAAGAAATTGTTTTAAGTTCGCTACAATAAAGTTGAGATAATTGGATCTCGCCATTGATAGTACGTTCAACTAAATAGTAAGGGTATTATATATATATATGTATGTTTGTGTGTGTGTGTGTGTGTGTGTGTGTGTGTGTGTGTGTGTGTGTGTGTGTGTGTGTGTGTGTGTGTGTGTGTGTGTGTGTGTGTGTGTGTGTGTGTGTGTGTGTGTAAAAATTTGTAAACCAAAAATACGCATCCTAAATTAATAAAAGAGATACACAGTAATATCTTATAAACATATAATGGCAAGTGTATACTTATTGTACACGTATTGAAAATTTTCGCTGGTGACTCCTTCCACGACCTCTCTAGTACTTCCAAGCACTTGCATACTCCCCCGCCCCCCGGAAGTGTTATCGACGGACAACAAGTGGATGCGCTGACTTCGTGCTTTTGTCGCTCTACTTGAGACGGTCTGATGCAAGTTTAAATTTAACATTTCTAAAGCACGGAACATTTTGTCTGTATTCTGTTGTACAGTTGCTTAGAATGCATCTTTTTGAAAAAAATCTAGTTAAAAATATAATTTTTTTAATGTCCTGTTAGGTTGATGGAGTTGAAAGCGACGATAACGGCAAAAGGAAAAGCCTACGGCAGTAACTCTAGTATCGAATCTACAAACGTAACTTGTTAAAGCAGCAGATATTACAAGAAAAAACACCTAGTTATTAATTAAATGTAACAAACTTACAATGGATACTAAATAGTTGAAGGCATATAAATATTAAAATGAAAAGTTAAAAACAAAACTGCGGCATGCAGCTCTCTCTCTCCCTCTCCCTGTTTCTTTCTCTCTATCTCTCTCTTCCTTTTTCTCTCTCTCCCTCCCTCCCTATCTCTTTCTCTCTCTCTCTCCCTATCTCTCTCTCTCTCTCTCTCTCTCTCTCTCTCTCTCTCTCTCTCTCTCTCTCTCTCTCTCTCTCTCTCTCTCTCTAACGTGTTTGGAAGTGAATTCCGAAATAGAAAAAGAATTTTTCTTTTGTTGAAAATCTGGTTTACTGTCATTCTCGGCTTTAAAATCTTAATAAATATCTTCGATTTTAAAATTACATTGAAAATATACTTTGCGTCAAATTAATTTTAGTCTTTAATGGAATTTTAATATTAAACATTTCCAAAAGAAACGTACTTAATTTTGTCAAAATCGTATCTTACAACTTCAAAGTATTTCTAGCTCCAAGTCTAAAGTCGACCTGCAGAAAAACCAATATTTGTTTGTTCCTTCTATAACCTTATTAAGACTCAAATAGGAATTGGATTGGCTTTAGCTGAGTTAGATCGACTGCTATTACGCATATCATGCCGGTTGTTAGTGAAATAGAGAGTGACCTTTGTAAGATAGATGTGAGTACAGTCTTCCACCACCACCTAAATAACAAGAGTGGTTTCTTACGAGGGACGATTATCGTAACTTATCTACTGTTTGGCAAACTGCAACGTACTTAATTGTCTTACAAAGGACATTGTCAGTTTCACTGACCTTAACTATATATATATATATATATATATATATATATATATATATATATATATATATATATACATATACATATATAAAGGGGCGAAAAGCACATTGAGGCGATTATCGCCTCCCTTATGACTATACAGTGTTAAAGTCGTATGTGTAAGCGTGTATTAAACTCGGGTACCGCAAAGGACGTCTATATCTTCTGAATAGGACTGGCCTAATATGCGTTAGTGGCGGGTCGTTATAGGTCAGCTCAAGTGAGCCCACTTTTTATTTGCGTCATACAATGATTATAAAAAAAAAACAAATTTTGGATTTCTTCAGTTCGACTTCAGACTTGGCGCGAGACACAAATCGAAGATAAAAACTCAGCGTTTATTTCTTAAACTTTTTACGCTATGTAGATTTTAATGTAGACAATGTACTTGGGAACACGCTTCCAGAAATGATATTAACACATGAGTAATTTCAAATAAAATACATTTAAATTGTATTGCTTCAGTTTTTTAAATGACTGTTAAGAGATCGCGTCAAAATCAAATTCAATTTTATTTCCACTTACGTTTGTGTTGTCTGAAAATTGAATCTGCACAAAATTGACTTAAGCGAGAAAACCCTGTGGGCAACGTTCTAGAGTATAAAGTTATATCGCCCTAATTGGGAGCGTGAGGGGGCTTACTGAAGCACACTCAGAAACTTTACAAGCTTTGTTACAAGCTAGAATCTAGACGCTGCCCGCTTGCTTCGTAAGAAGTTGGCTTCAAACACAATGCATTAAACAAAGTAGGGTGTTAACAGTAAAATGTACTTCTTTAAAAATATTAACTGTTTTTTTACTGTGTGTGTGTGTGTGTGTGTGTGTGTGTGTGTGTGTGTGTGTGTGTGTGTGTGTGTGTGTGTGTGTGTGTGTGTGTGTGTGCGCGTGTGTGTGTGTGTATGTGTGTGTGTGTGTGTGTGTGTGTGTGTGTGTGTGTGTGTGTGTGTGTGTGTGTGTGTGTGTGTGTGTGTGTGTGTGTGAGAGAGAGTATGTGTGTGTGTGCGTGTGTGTGTGTATGTGTGTGTGTGTATTAGTGTGTGTTTGTGTTCGCGTTTGTGCGTGCGTGTGTGTATGTATGTGTGTGCACGATCACGCGCGCCTGTGTGTGTGTGTGTGTGTGAGTGCGTGTGTGTGTGTGTGTGTGTGCGTGCGTGCGCGCGCGCGCGCGTGTGTGTGTGTGTGTGTCTGTGTCTGTGTCTGTGTGTGTGTGTATGTATGTATGTGTGTGCATGATCGCGCGCGCTTGTGTGTGTGTTGAATCATACGGTAAAATTTTGGCATGCCGATCTGGTTAATCGTTATCTGTAAATCATTTTATAATTTGAAATTTTTTTTGAAATCCCTTTTAAATCAAAACACAGTTAACAACTTAAATGTCTAAACTTCCGCTCCAGTGACTTTGATTTTAGTTTTTACGTAAAAAAAACGTTGGGACATTATATAAAATCTGATTCGGGTGGTAGACTAGTTTATATAAAAATGATTTATCAAATTTTTCTCAAATTTTGGTCATTCATCAAACTATATCATTGTAGCAAATTATAAAACGAACTTGTGTGTGTGTGTGTGTGTGTGTGTGTGTGTGTGTGTGTGTGTGTGTGTGTGTGTGTGTGCGCGCGCGCGTGTATGTTTGTAAAAAATATTTTCGGCTTGGTAGTAGATCGACAATGCTAAAAATAAAATATTGTCGCATTGGACGTTATACAGCCTCTTTATTCAGGCTATCAGACATGTAGCGAGAACCACCTCGAAGATGTAGGATACAGCTATTGGCGCTTTTTATGGAAACAGTTGTGTCCAGCTGAAAGACACCGGTTTTCAATCTAATTATTATAAAGTTAAAATACAAAATTTTTTAACGGCCACCCAAAAACATTATCATCGATTATTTCAAGTTCCCGGGTCTGTGCGTAACTCACTTTCCAGTTGAAATCCGCTAAAATGATTTTTATATGGAAATAAAACTTTAACGAAATGCACTCGCTTTTATTTTACGACCAGGGGAAAATCACTCTCATTAAAAAAATACGCGTATTGATTTATTGAAATATTCAAGATGACAGCGCACAGAGTGCGATAAGGATAATGATTTATGCTTTCTGTAATTTGAATACCAAAGCGCTCTCATAAAAGTAAGGTCAAAGCAAAATGCGATATGCCATCTGATCCTTGTTTAGTGTTTGTCCAGTTGTCTGTTATTCATCGCATTTGGTAAAACACACAGCACGGACATTTTAAATATAATTCTAATTAGCGCATTTACATTTTAAAATATGTTTTTGGAGTAGTGGTCATGGTAAGATCCTGACTGAATACCTAAATCATTACTTTTTGAGGGGTAGGTTTAGAAGAAAAAAACTGTTAAAAACTGAATTTTATGAAACGTGGCTTAACGATTTCTATTAAATTCTGATAGAACAAAATGGGTCACTATTGCTTCTAAAAACTCGATTTTGGAATTGAAAATCTTAAAAAAATCAGGCTATTTTTTTCAAAATCAATCACTGGTATTCAAGTATTTGTAGCGAATTTGAAATGAAATATATTTCCGGAAAAAAACAAAAACAAACCCTGACCGCCGTCGGATCGGTTTTTTTATATTCATCCTGGAGCCGTAACGTTTTTTAATTTCAAATTTAGTAATTAATCTTCAAGTTGTACAAACAAGATCTGATGCGATTTTACGATATTATATTGATTTTTCTGGTGTTTTTGGCAGCAAATGTTTTCGAGTGACAATTTGTGCGCGAGAAAGATTCTTTAACGGTTCGCACAGTTTACTTAAAGTTGAATAAAATGTGATTGCTTCAAATTGATAACAGTGTGAAAGATTGCTTCCACTTTCTGAATAAAGATTGTTTTAATTATTTGGACAGGTCTTACCGAGTTGAGAGGGAAAACTACAGATTTTACTTGCAGCCATAAAATGTTAAATATTGAAGTTTGGAAGCGCATCTGTGTTACGTTGGTAAGGTTAGCAACTGGAAACACTGGCGTTTTGAAATTATTCAAAGGTGAATTTACATGCAAAGCCCGACTGTAAAAACAACGGCTTAGAACCGACAGCAGCGTAACAGAGACATTCAGCGTCTCCTTTCACGAAATGTCGGCGAATGAATAACTTTACAGTAAAACGCGAAATATTGTAAGCATGATTTACCTACTGATTTTCCAAAAATCTAATGAAATTTTAAATAATCACTGCACGCACTTGCCTCGCGTTTTTTCTTCTACTATTTTTTTTTGGAAACTTCAATTTACAACATTCAAATCTGCATATATTAGCCGGAATGTAACGACGTACGAGTCGCGTGTGTAGCTTGGCCAAGCCGAATTTCATGATGAATATTTTAAATGTGTGCTTATTGTTCGTGATGTATGTTTTAATGTTTTGTTTGACTTTGTGACGACCTCGACAGAGGGATTTTTTTTGTATGGCCTGAAGATGAAACTATAGAGTTTCGAAACCGCGTTAGCCTTTATGAGGTGAGTTGTTAGATCATTGACGGGAAGAATAGGTATATAATCCTAATCATATATTAGCCGATTACACTTTCAAAATTGCATTGAAGATGAACCCTGACCGTCATAAAATTAAATTTTTTAATTTCAACAAATTTCAAAAATGGAAAACGCTAATATACGCAGTTTCTAATGCTGGTTACGAAGGTGGACGAGATATTAAAAAAAATGTTTAAGAAAGAAAATGATGCATTTTAAACGGTAGCCATTTTGAAACTGGTGAACGAATTTTGTTGTTTAACAAACTTGTTAAAGATGTTACCAAAATCGATTTTCGTGCCCAGTTTTCGTTAAATCGGAACGTGTGCACGCACGCACGGGTACGAGAGCGAGCGCGCGCGCACACAAATTATATGTAAATGTACCCTTGAAGAGTGATCTAGATTGCAGTATCGACGCTCATTTAAACGTCCCGGGTTTAGGTCTTACTATGATGGCCATTCCAATAACTCAATTTTCTAATAAAATTCGCCAATAACTACAACGTACACTATCTGGCCGCTCTTTAAGACATGTCTCAGTGAAACGGGATATCAGTTAACCCAATCCGCTAATGTAATGGCTTTAGTGTGTGACAGCTAATGGACTTCAGACAACGTAAATATGATGTCAAAACGGCGTAGTGGTTTAATGTTTTTTTCGGTGTTGAATTATATTGTTTATTTTTGCTTTCTAATTATAGATGATTACGTTTAAAGAATCGGAAAAACAATCTTCCGGTACAAGCTTCCGGTCAGTGCCAGTGTAATCTTGCGGTAGTAGCTACAAAATATTTTTTGCAACAACAGCATAATATGTCTTGCAACATTGAAGTATATTTTACAACAATTTTAGAAAATTATATGTATTTTTATGAAAAAAAGATATTTTAAGTTTAAGAAATACATAATCGCGACACGCATCTGTCTCGCTGACGCGATAAAAGCGAATTTCAAAAGTATTTCTCTTTATCTCACCCGTTTTGAAATTCTTTTTTCACTACCATAATCGGCATTGAAATATGCATATATTAGCGTTCTAACCTTTCAAATTACGTTGGAAGTTTGAAAATGAACCCTGACCACCGTCAAAACTTTTCTCAAACGGATTCTGAAAATTCAGAATGTCAATTTATGCACTTTTTAATTAAGATGGTGAAATCGGATTTCCAAAAACATATTAGAAAAAAAGGAAAGATTTTTTTAAAGTTTTGAAATGGCCGCCATTTTGAATATGTTAAACGAATTTTACTGTTTTCGAACTTGTCCAAACAATTACCGTAATTGAGTTTTGTGTAAAGTTTGAATGAAATGGAATAAAATTTGCAAAAAAACACACATGCGCGCGCGCGCGCGCACACACACACACACACACACACACACACACACACACACACACACACACACACACACACACACACACACACACACACACACACACACACACACACACACACACACACACACACACACACACAATTCTGCAACCACTCTCCAAAGCCTAACACAAACTTACAACTCCCGCCTTTTCCTTCGTGTATCCGCTGAAAGAAAATATGTAACAACCACAATTGCATGTAAGATCGGAAATTAAATTTCTTAAACTCCTTAAGGAACTTTTGAACACTGTCTTAGCGTTTTCGTTCAGCTCGTAGTCGGTTATCCTCTAGAATCTTACTCGTTCCACCTTCTCTTTTGTCTATGGTCAGGAATGTTTGGCTGCCAACACTCGGTGCGAAGTTCCTGATTTAGGATATTAATCTTTTAGTTACAGGTTTAACTAGGTTAATAAATTCCAAAGTTGCTTTTGAACTGCAGAAACTTGGTTCCTGATTAATTAATTATTCAATTAATTTGAATTTTAATTGACTTCTAATTTATTTTTATTTAACTTGAAGACTGTCTCGGGTCGTGTCTTTCGAAATGATGTATTCAAACAAACTTAGTTCTGGTTCAATTGTCCATTTACTAAGTTAATTATTAGCATGGACTCTTGTTAGTGTTGTACAAAAAATTAAATTTTATTTTTCTGAGATGACGTTGATCACAGATCTGATTATTCAAATTTCGCTTTATATAATAAATTCACAATTATTTTCCTTTTACCTTTTTAATCTACTTAATTTCAATTTTATGTCTTTTAATTTTATTAACTTCTTATGTCTATGTACATAATTGTCCGTTGATTTATTTTTAATTCTAGATATTAAAAATATTATTATGCGTATAAAGTTATAACCTGGCTTATATTTATATACCTTAAATGTTTATTATGCTGCAATTAAAAACTTACAAGTTTACAAAAACTTTTTATCAGATAAAATTTTATAATTGAAATTTAATTATTTTTTTAACGCGAGGGTTGTTCGTAAAATAAGGTTCCCGATATGTTTTCATAATGAAAAACATGTTTATTTGCATTGAATAATACATTTTTGGAAAGCTTACACTTTATTATATTTTTCGACATAATCTCTTTAAGATCGATGTATTTGTGCATACGGTGAACCATCTTTTGTATGCCTGAGTCGAAAAACTCTCCCGCCGCGCCGTGAAGGAAATTAAAACTTCTTTTTTCAGCTCCTCTCCGGTACTGAAATGCGTCCCATCGAAGTGTTTCTTCAAATTAGGGAAGAGATAGTAAACCCCTTGGGGCTAAGTCCGGGCTGTAGGGCGGATGTGTGACAGTATCCCATCCAAATTGGTTGATGAGATCGGTTATTACACGGGCGGTGTGCGGACGAGCGTTGTCTGGACAGAAACAAACTCCCTTCGTGAGTCTCTCCTCTTGTTTTCAATCGCGCTGTGAGGTTCTTTAACGTCTCACAGTAACGATCAGCATTGACTGTTGTGCCGGTATGCATGAATTCGCACAGCAATAACCCCTTCCGGTCCCAAAACATGCTCGCCATGACTTTGCCGGCAGACAGTGTTTATTTGAACTTCCGTGGCTTCGGCTACTCTGGATGTTTCCACTGACGTGATTTTTCTTTTGTTTCCGGTGTCGTGTAATATACCCAGGTCTCGTCCCCATTGACAATTTAGTCCAAGAATTTCTCGCCATCGGTTTCGCAGGCCTGAAGAAATTCGCGGGCTGCATCAATCCGTTGCCGTTTTTGGTCTGCTTGGTACCCATTTTGCACAAACCTTGTTATACCCTAAATGGTCTATCAAAATATTATCAATGCAGGTCTTACTGACATCAGGGATCATCTCGGAGAGCTCCCGAACAGTTACTTTCCGATTTTTCATCATTGTTTCTTCCACTTTCTCAATCATTTTGTCCGAAACAGATGGCCGTCCAGAACGCTGTTCATCATAAACGTCTGTACGTCTGTCTTTGAATTCTCTGCACCATTTGCGCACGTGTTGTATGCTCATACATTTTTATCCGTAGACTTCACGCAGTTGGGTATGAATGTCCACCGGCGCAGTGTTTTTTTACACACAAAAAACGAATCACAGAGCGTGATTCGCACCTGGCGGAAGACGCAAGTGGTGACTCCATTATTAACGGCTGCCAAGCCAAGAGTGAGCGTCGCAAACAGCTCGCGGAGCGAGGAATGGAAGAGCGGGAACCAAGCTGCAAGCGACGGTCACAGGATCTCTCGTAACAGCGTTCGGAGCGACTTTAGAGCCTTGGGAACCTTAATTTACCTACAACCCTCGTAGATTATTTAAGTTTAGAAATATCCTGCTTGATGATAATTAACTCCTCTGTTGTTGAAATATTTAAAATGTACTAAATATAAAAATATTATATCATCTTTATCTTTATACCTAATCATCTTTATCTTATTTCTAACAATAACTGATATATATATATAATCATCTATTTTAAAAGAGTCAGACTAAACAATTTTTACCTTCACAACTTGTGATTTGCTATTTCTTTGTTAGGAATAATTTACTGCAATTTTCATTTGAAATTTAAGTGAGAAATTTTAATTAAAAATTTGAAAACAAAATTTATATTTAATTTGAATAAACGCTTGTTGAATTTAGAATTGAGTAATATTGTAAATCCAGCTACCTTATGTACTGTAAGTTCCGACTTTGCATAGTATTTGTCTTTGATCACAAACTAGTGTCCTTGGTCATGGAATCCTTTACGGAGGTTGGTGTGGTGCTGCTGCTCGCCAAAATCGGTTGTGTTGAATTTTTCCCAATTCTTTGACGTCCTTCGTATTGTCTTCTGTTGTTCCAGTTCCTGGCATCCTTCCTTGTATGTGATGGTTTTAGGCTGCCTGTTGAAAATTGGTAGCGTGGTTTTACTTTCCACTTTAGGAACTGACTGAAAACTCCTGTTCTGGTTGTTAGATACTTTGAACGTTTGTTTGTCCCGATATTGTTCCTTTTAAAATGGCTTCTTTTACTTATGGTTTGCTGTGGATTTAACTGACTTTAAATTTGTTAAAGTTTTATAATTAAAAGTTTGTTCCGATAAACATTTAATTTAACTGTTATTATCAAATATTTAATTTTCAAATTTATATTAATTACTGAGCTTTTCATAATCACGTAGTTTCCAAATATCTAAAAAATTATTTGCACGGGTCGAATTTGGAAAATCTATTATTTTGTGTTTAACTTAATTACTTAACAATTTAACACAATTTTTATTTGAATTGGACCTTTTTAAACAATCTGTTCACAATTTAACAATTTCATAGAGTTTTACTTACACGTTTTGTTAGTACGGACTACGGACTGATAGCAAAGGGGACGCTTTGACCAACAAAGCTTGGCTTACCTTTCATCCATTTTTTTTTAACAATTTAACGTCTAATTTAACAATTTATTAAAAGAAATTCAACATTTCTTACCAACTACTCCCTGTATTCATACGCTATGCTTTTTGGTCTTAATCCTTTCGACTTTATCTACAGCCTAATTCCGTTATTAACTTTTAACTGACAAATTTTATATTATCCTATAACTTTTTAAATACACATTTTCCTGACTTTTGCTTTCTATATGTTTTTCTTCATTTATTTCATGAACACTGCCAAATTTGAATATTCCTTCTACGACCATTTTGTTAATTTTAATTACAATTTCAATTAATCATGGCTCTGTTTAATCGTATGTCTCTAGTTACACATTAATTGATTAATTATAAAATACGTCATTTAATTTTGCTATTATTTTTATCAAGGCTCTATTTACTTTTTATTATTACTAATTATAATTATACGTTATCCACTTATTATGTTCTGAAATTATTTTTAATTAATAATTAATTTTTATTACGTATTTAAGAATCAGAGCTGTGCTAACTTAATTTTCTCCTTTTTTATTCCATTTAACTCAATTGATTTTTATTTAATTACTTCTGAACTTGTAGTGCGTAATTATCTGAATTCTTAATTATTTAGTGTTTGATTATATTTAATCGAAATTATACTTCAGCCATGTGTGCAATATTTTTAATAACTAAGACACTGGCATACATTATTTGAAATTAACATCGGTTAAACTCTTTCTATTAGTTATGGAACATGTGGATTTTTATATTAAGTATTGCCAACCTTGACAGCTACCTCGACTTTGGCCTTTGGGTAGATTATTTTGTACTTTTCATTTTCCAATGGAAATTTTGTTACTACTTATAATGAGCAATCATGGTAAAAAGGTTTCAAAACAGCTAAATTAGAAAATGCATATAAATAAAACCACTTTTTCTAACGATTGATCCTGTTTACAAGGGGCGTTTACAAGGGCCTCAGGTACTACTTTCTGGCGAACCTTCAGGAAGCGGCAGCAGTTTATCAGAAGATGACTTTTGAAGTGATTTTTCCAACTTTTCTTCTTTTTCCGAATTTTTAAACATGTAAGTTAAAATTGCAAAATTGCAAATATACGGCCGAATCGCTTACACTGAGACAAAGCACGAGAATTCCCCCTTTGAGTTGTGATATTTCTCTCTTTTTTCATGTAGACCCTAACGCGTTTTACATAAAGACGAACAATAGTTATTTGTACAACTATTGTACAAATAAGCAAAGCAACATTTCCTTAAACGATAGCGACATTGTTATTTTCCTCGCTCAAAAATAGACACTTTGCAGACTAATCGCACATAAAAATTTCCTACAAAAGTATTTAAAAATACTGATTCAACAATACAAATTTACGATTCAAAAACAGTGCGGGTTATGTTATTGAAACTCCTTAAATTATCTAGAAACAAAAATATAGAACACGGTAACTTAAACAGAACGT
>CM040183.1:27063553-27251053 GCA_022606455.1 Callitettix versicolor
CGAGTCTGGATCACATGTTAGTACCTTTCAATGAAGGCCCCCCCCCCAACAGCTCTTTTTCCATTTGAAATTCTTCAGTATATGAGAACATTACGATATTTTTATGCTTTCATATTGTAAGACTGAATCACCACTACATGTTGATACAGTTTTAACGCTTTACGTATGCTAACATCAACATGTTAACTCTTTTCAACAATGGCTAAACAGCTGATGGGTTGACTACGCTAATTTAAAAACTAGCGTAGACTTCACTGTATATTCTTAATCAATAGATGGCCATCGGTTCACAACAGTGCTCGCATTTTTCCCGCCAATTTAATCTCTAACGGTAATGTTTAAAAAAAATGTTTTTTGAACCAAGTTTATTAACAATTTTATGCTCTTACTCCATAAAGTGATCGAAATTGTGATAGGGCAAGCCGTTCAGCCACTGTTGCAAAAATATCCAGCACCTACAATGGGATAGGCAGCGTTAAATCAGAGACCGCCATCTTGAAACGGAAGTGAAATGGAAAAATCGTACACGTAGTTTTCTACAAAGATACGTTCGTATAAAAATTCAAAACAATCAGTCAATATTTTTGGCCAAAACTGAGAAACAAAGTTGAACCGAGAAACCGAGTTGAAACAAAGTACTCGATTCGTTCGGTCAAAAATCGGATTTTCCAAAATATGTTGAAACGATTTTGACTATATTTTTGCTTAAAAGTAGTACGTGAACATCAAAACAAATTTATGGATTACTATACAGCAGAACGATTACTTGAATTAGAGACCTCATTTTGCTCGATCATTAATTCCTCTTGTCAAGCCAAAGTAGAGTGGCCATCCAGTTTACGAAATTCTAGTCAGCCAGATTTCACTGACGCCATATTTAGATTGTTCCTGTATACAGGTTATAACGTGAACCTCGGTGCCAAACTTGTTTAACTTTTAGCGTGCTACATAATACCTGAACGACCGCACTGTGCCTTTTATGTTCTCCTGTTAAATTCCCGAATCATGACCGCAATAAATTTAACCGTAAAGTAGACTAAGTTTGCAAATGGGTGTTTTATGGAGTTTTAATATTGAAGTATTAGAAGTACCGTAAGACTATGTGTGACTATGGGTTGGATTTACAAACCCGTGTGAAGCAGAAGCAACTTGCGCCAAGCATTTCCGAACCAGTGGCTGAATTAATACACCTGAAGTAAGCCTATTTGTAGCGTACATTGTGTCACTTTGCCGCGGTGTTGTACAGTCACTTGGAAAATGTGGTACTGGAAATTTCCGCAGGGAAAAAATAAAATCCCTAGCAAGCAGTGTTTCAAATTCTGCAGTCAGAAATTTCTTTCTGGATTAAGAAGACCCAAACTAGGGAACTTGATCTAGGAAACAGAGCGTCGACTCTGAACTCTAGATCACTTTTTGCGGGGTCAATCTCTCTCTCTCTCTCTCTCTCTCTCTATATATATATATATATATATATATATATATATATATATATATATATATATATATATATATATAAATAAACATGTATATATAAACACAAGTATATATACTTGAAACAAATTCCCTTATTCCTTTATGAATATACGTATATACATATACGTATATATACGAGTATATATTGTGTATGTGGTTGTGTATGTTGAAAGTTTAAAATAATAATGCAGATATTAATAATGATTACGATGGTCAAATTAGAATTTCAAAAAAAACAGGGTGAGTTAAAAAAATATACTTTTGGAAATTTTACGACAGCGATACAGGTGCGTTCCGTGATTTTATATATATATATATATATATATCAAACAGTTTCAAAATGGCGGTCTTTTGAAATCTTCAAAGAAATCACAACTTTTTATCTTCTGTTTTTTTCGAACACCTAATCGCACCATCGTGATCATCGTTTTAACCATCGCGATGAGATTTTTTAATATGCCTAGTAAATTTAAATTTTCAAATTCCGTTGGACTTTGAGTGTCGAGGAGGAAACAGAACACTCACTATGGAAAGCCAGGAAAAGTATAAAATTACCGGTATCACAAATGTCTCTTTTGAGAAAGCAAAATGGTACATGGACTCATAGCAAAGAAGTAATATCAAAAAAATTCCTAATTAGGTCAACAATTTATTCCTAAATTTATATCCTGCTAAATGTCTTAATTTAATTAATGAATTAATATCGGAAAACACTGTATTAACATCAAGTGTCATTCACTTGATGTATTTGAACTTGAGTGGATGAATAAAAAGTATTTGATTAAGGATTGAAAATTTGAACAAGGTATATGAGGGAGAGTGAAAATATAAATTTAAATATAAATATAAATATAAATATAAATATATATATATATATATATATATATATATATATATATATAGAGAGAGAGAGAGAGAGAGAGAGAGAGAGAGGGGGGGATTGTGAACTAATAGGAGGAATTGAACAAAAGGCCTTTGCCTCTTACGTTGCGGGTCTTTTCCAACCTAATCAAATACAATCTGATATTTCTGTGGAAGCTATTGAAAGTGGTATCATTCAAGAAATAGAACCAACCAGTCTAAAAGAAGAAGTCCACACTAGCATTACAAAATAACATTTTTATATACAGTAAAATATTCAAACCAATATGGCTTTATGGTATCCAACTGAGGTGTGCTAAGCCAACCAATGTAAGAAAAATTCAGATTTTTTAAAAAAAGGTTTTGCGAATTATAGTAAACGCCCCGCGGTATGTGCGTAATCAGGATATACATCGAGATCTAGGCATTCCAAAGGTAGCTGAGGAAATTAGCAAGTTTGTTGGTAAACATGAAATCAGACTACACCAGCATATTAATGCAGAAGTCATGCAATTGCTTGACAACGATTTTGTTAGAAGGTTAAAAGTCCTTTTGAACTGGTTCGAGACTGTTCTATGTTAAGACTATTTCTACAAATGGTGTAGTGTGTTTGTGAGTAGGACAGATCTTTGGACAAGATAGGAGAAAACTTGGAACGTCATTGGATGAACTAAGGTATTGCTAATTTATATTAAGCTGATAACATGTAAATTAACTGTTGGTCCTAGACCAGTTTTAACTGTTTAAATAAATTTAAAACTTTAAAAAAATCGTTGGAAATATGGAAAAGAAATTAGAATTTCCAATAATAAGAGCAAATAAATTGTTGTTGAAAATCACATAAGCGAGACAGCTGCGTGCCACGATTCCGATATATTATGAGAACTGCGCCCATTTCAAGATCCCGAATCTGTGTTTTATAATTTTATAATTAAAAGCCGTTAGTAAAGCATTGTCAACTTTGCGTATCATTTGTACAACTTATGCAACAATCCACTCAAGACATCACGTGAAAACATGATTCTTGACATGATGACATATAATGTCTTCAACATTATAAATTGAATAAACAATAATGAACTTTTGACAGTCGAGCTCGTTTCCTGTCAAGTTAGGTTAGGTATGGAGATCGAGATCCTGCGCTCGCGAAGAAGAATATTACTTTCCGCCATCTTGTTGTGTAATGTCGTTTTTGTTGAAAACAAAATAAATGTCGTCTACTGTAATGTTGCTTTGATGGAACATTCATTTTACTAGCTGAAAAGTAGGCCTACGTATTTCCGGCTAAATACCGAGATATACGAAGTGTGTTCAGAAAGTAACGAGAATTTTTAAATTTCGCGGTCTTGGAGAGTCCGATTGTCAAACATTTTTTTTATTATGTTGGTATATATGCCCTTGAAGTATGATAAAACTGTCAGCTGTTTTCATTGTTGACTTTGTCTGTGACAGCCACTAAGGTTAGACGTGTTTTTATGAGCTCGGCGATTTTCGTTCGTTAAAAGAAATGGATCAAAGAATTTGTATAAAATTTTGCGTAAAAAATGGAAAAAAGTGTGTGAAATGTTAACAAAGGCCTATGATGAGTCTGATATGAGTAAAGCAAGAGTTTATGAGTATAAGCGTTTCGAAGAAGGCCGTGAAGACGTTGAAGATGACGAACGCCCTGGACGCCCCAGCACATCAACAACCGATGAAAACGTGGAAAAAGTGAAAGAAATGGTTATGAACTATCCCCGAATCACAATTAGAGAGATAGCTGATGATGTTGGCTTATCGATTGGATCATGTCATTACATTGTTTCCAATGTTTTGTGTATGAAACGCGTGACAGCAAAATTCGTTCCAAAATTGTTGAATTTTGAACAAAAACAGCGGCGAATGGAAGTTGCTCAGGAGTCACTAAATGAAGTCAACGACGATGCAGAATTACTGAAACGTATTATAACAGGTGACGGAACATGGGTTTACGGATATGACGTCGAAACTAAGGCTCAATCATCCCAATGGAGGCATTCTGGCTCGCCAAGACCGAAAAAGGCTCGACAAGTGCGGTCGAACGTTTAGGTTATGCTCATTGTGTTCTTCGATATTAATGGCATAGTGCATCATGAATTCCTGCCACCAGGTGAAACGGTCAATAAGGAGTACTACCTACAAGTTCTCGCCGTTTGCGTGAAGCAATCCGAAAAAAAGCCAAGATCTGTGGAAAAACAATAATCTGTGGCTTTTGCACCACGATAATGCACCAGCTCACACTTCATCGCTTGTTAGTGAATTTTTTGCCAAAAACAGTACTGTAACGATGACCCAGCCTCCATATTCGCCAGACATGGCTCCATGTGACTTTTTCCTATTTCCAAAAATAAAAAGAACCTAAAACTGATGTCGTTTTACAGCCGTAGATGACATTAAAAGCGCATCGCTGAAAGAACTAAAGGCTATCTCAAAGATCGACTTTGCGAAGTGTTTCGAGGATTGGAAGAAGCGCTGGCATAAGTGCATAATTTCCAATGGGGACTACTTTGAAGGCGACAACATCAATGTAGAAGAATAAATAAATATTTTGTTCAACAAATTAAAATTCTCGTTACTTTCTGAACACCTCGTATAAGTGTGTAGTGTTCACTCAAAAACCCTAAACAGTAAATCTGTAAATTATGATTCGCGTGTTAATATTAAGGTTAAAATTACTATACAAAAAATTTGTATTTGCAATATTTTTGAAAATTTTATTTCACCGTCGTTATAAGCGTTAAAGACAGAATAAATTACCTTTTCGAATTATCAAAATTCGTTGAATTAAAAAAAAAAATGACGGCGGTTAGGGTTCGTTTTCATATTTCCAGTGCAATTTGTAAGATAAGAATGTTAATAATATATGCAGGCTTTAATACTGTTAATAACTAATAGTTCAAAGAACAGTTAGACCTGGCAGTATATTCTTAATTCTTCTTCTTTCTTGTACGGCCTCAGGGGACCGCTTTAAGTTCTCTTATTGGCTGTTTTTGCTCTTAATTCCGCGTGGTAGTTCTTCATGCGGTCAGATCTATTTTTCCTCTCGGCTTCGGACATCGCCATTTTTTTGTTGTTGATATCTGTTATTTCCTTACCCTTTCGTGTTGTACGACTGAATCATCACTGACCGCTATCCTTTACATGTTGGTACAGTTTCAACTCTTTACATATGTTTAACATCAAAAAACATGTTAACTCTGTTCACATGTTATTCATCAACAATGGCTAAACAGCTGATGAATAATTTTATAATAATAAACAGGGTTGACTACAATAATTTTAAAACTTATATTCACTTTATATTCTTAATTAGTTACAGAGCTCTACACAATAGCGCTGGTAACTTCTCCCGTCAGTGCAATCGGTAATCGTAAAGCTTATTAAAAAGTTACTGGACCAAATTTATTGGAGATTTTATGCTTTCTTTATGAAGTGGTCTTGTCACTCAGCCAGTATTACGGAAACAACCAGGAGCAACACCCACAAACTTTCATCTTCAATCGGAACTTAATGGGAAAAAATCTTACACATACGTCGTTCGGGTTTTGTGCAAGGTACGTCAGTACCAAATTTGAAAAGAATCGGTCAATTCGTTTAATCAAAACTGCGTAACGAACAAAAAAACCAAAAGCTAAACGGTCGCGATAAAACAGACCTCGCTTTGCTTGGGCAATGATGGTGAAATCAGGAAAACAGAATGAGAAAAAAATTACTTTTGGGAATTCGCTTCCATTACGTCAGTCAGACAGCTGGATGCCGCGTTTTTTTTGTGTTTAACTATTATCCGACTATTATGCACACTTAGGCTAATGCAGACGATGGATGATGTATAGCGTATGAAAATGCCAAGCCTTGGCCGGGAATCGAACCCGGGTCCTCGGGGTGAAAGCCTAGTACGCTATCCACTAGGCCACCGAGGCGGCTACCGCGTTTCTTTAAATTATGATAATGTTGTTCTATTCTTTTGCGCTGTCGATATCATAGCACCAAAGAATGACCTGTTTTAGAAGTAATCGTTACTGATAGTTAAGCATCACTTCCCACTTCAGTAACGTAAGTATTACAAGCGGTAAATTACTAAGTGCACTTCATTTAACCTCCATCCCTTCACCCACTTTAGGGGCTTTGGAATTGTGTTAAAACTTTATACTGGTGAATGTTGCCCGTATAGTTACTTTGTTAAAATAATATTTCACACATTAGAACTACATCAATAATTCTTTTTCTGTTGTAAATTGTTACTACCTTTCTCCTTATAAGTTCCAGTTGTTTTTTCGATGCATTGTTATTTCGTGATATTATTGTTTCGTTATATAGTTCTTTCGAAATACTGCATTGTGTTCTAAATTAAACATTTTAAAAGTGATTTTTGTTATAGAAGCAAATAACAGACGAACAATAAACGCATGTTATTAAAAACGATTGTTAATGGAATCGGATTTGATGTTCGTAATTTATATAAACCATTTACAAGTAGATTAAATTATAAATTATTTTCACTGTTGGAAAAGAGACAGTTGATATTTTTTTTTTAATTTATATATTTTCGTTTAAAAATATTACACTAATTTTTTAATATAAAAGGAAATGTGATATAACTATTTTTGCAAGCATGTTTTACTTTTTCCTGCGAAATACGAAGAGAGTATGGACCATTTACCATCAGGAGCTCACACATTGTGAGTATGAGTCTGGACAACCCGAAAATACCCACGCAGGATCTAAAAACCGATTAAAAAACGTTCTTAAAATGGGATTTCATTAAAATAATTTAAGTAAACTATTTACAAGTAGTTAAATTATTTTCATGGTTGTAAAAGAGACGGTTGATATATTTTTTTTAATTTATACATTTTCGTGTAAAAACATTACACTAATTAATTAGGATAAAAGAAATGTGAAATTATAACTATTTTTGAAAGCATATTTTACTTTATTTTGCTAAGTATGGAGAGAGTATGGTTCTCTTGCCACTCAGGAGCTCACACGTGGTGATTACGGACATGCACAATCCGAAAATACCCTTCAGGATCTAACCTGCCTTCAGCGTAAAAGAATGTGAGATACCAGATTTAATATAGTTTTACCTATGCATGCGAGACTATACATGAGTGGACATTTTACTCCCCAGCTATTTCCGGGATTCATATGGCTGGAAACAAACCTTCAAAGCCCACTTACTGACAAACCGCGGCAAACTGGGCCTGCGGAGTGAAAATAGCATGGATGAGTTGGTTGAATCTAACCCAGTGGAAGAACCCACAAGCAGTGAATTGCAACAGACACCATGGACACGAGGCGGACCTACCCGATCTGCAGTGACAGACTTAAAACGTGGGGTAGAACATCTAAAATCAGACAGACGTTTGTATATGTACAACGTTACAGGAACGTTAATTCAAAGCCACTTACTAACAAACCACGGCAAACTGGATCTGCGGGTGAAAATAGCATGGATGGGTTGGTTGAATCTAACCCAGTGGAAGAACCCACAAGCAGTGAATTGCAACAGACACCATGGACACGAGGCGGACCTACCCGATCTGCAGTGACAGACTTAAAACGTGGGGTAGAACATCTAAAATCAGACAGACGTTTGTATATGTACAACGTTACAGGAACGTTAATTCAAAGCCACTTACTAACAAACCACGGCAAACTGGATCTGCGGAGTGAAAATAGCATGGATGGGTTGGTTGAATCTAACCCAGTGGAAGAACCCACAAGCAGTGAATTGCAACAGACACCATGGACACGAGGCGGACCTACCCGATCTGCAGTGACCGACTTAAAACGTGGGGTAGAACATCTAAAATCAGACAGACGTTTGTATATGTACAACGTTACAGGAACGTTAATTCAAAGCCACTTACTAACAAACCACGGCAAACTGGATCTGCGGAGTGAAAATAGCATGGATGGGTTGGTTGAATCTAACCCAGTGGAAGAACCCACAAGCAGTGAATTGCAACAGACACCATGGACACGAGGCGGACCTACCCGATCTGCAGTGACCGACTTAAAACGTGGGGTAGAACATCTCAAATCAGACAGACGTTTGTATATGTACAACATTACAGGAACGTTAATTCAAAGCCACTTACTAACAAACCACGGCAAACTGGATCTGCGGAGTGAAAATAGCATGGATGGGTTGGTTGAATCTAACCCAGTGGAAGAACCCACAAGCAGTGAATCGCAACAGACACCATGGACACGAGGCGGACCTACCCGATCTGCAGTGACAGACTTAAAACGTGGGGTAGAACATCTAAAATCAGACAGACGTTTGTATATGTACAACGTTACAGGAACGTTAATTCAAAGCCACTTACTAACAAACCACGGCAAACTGGATCTGCGGAGTGAAAATAGCATGGATGGGTTGGTTGAATCTATCCCAGTGGAAGAACCCACAAGCAGTGAATTGCAACAGACACCATGGACACGAGGCGGACCTACCCGATCTGCAGTGACAGACTTAAAACGTGGGGTAGAACATCTCAAATCAGACAGACGTTTGTATATGTACAACGTTACAGGAACGTTAATTCAAAGCCACTTACTAACAAACCACGGCAAACTGGATCTGCGGAGTGAAAATAGCATGGATGGGTTGGTTGAATCTATCCCAGTGGAAGAACCCACAAGCAGTGAATCGCAACAGACACCATGGACACGAGGCGGACCTACCCGATCTGCAGTGACAGACTTAAAACGTGGTAGAACATCTCAAATCAGCCAGACGTTTGTATATGTACAACGTTACAGGAACGTTAAGAACCTAGGTAAAATGTACTTGACAAAACCACGGAACTCATTACAGGGCCTGTGGTATAGAGAGTGCAATTAAACAGAATAAGTTTCTACCACGAAGAAAAGTGTGTAGGTTATGCAGGTAGGAAGAGAAAACTGCAGACTACATAGTCTGTGATTGTGAAGCTCATGTCAGCACAGAGTAAAGGCAGTTTGGCTTCCAGGACCCTGAGGACCTCCAGCAGAATGAGCTAGTCAGTTGACTGAAAGCATCAGTTTACTGAACTAGAATCCAAGAGGTTTAGTTGTACAATAAGTTCTTTGATCGCGGTTCCAGGATTAACCAAACCGTTATGGTTCTCGTGAACATACTGATTATACAATTTAAAGGATATGTCCATTATAAGGTCCTCTGATAAAAAAATAATTACTTCGATGTCTTTACGTCTGTGTGACCTAGCATCGCTGTAAACTAAACTAATTGACCGATTTTGACAAAATTTTTAATCAATTTTTCTAGGAATGTAGTATGTAGCTCTTTCAGTCGGAGTTTTACAAAACCAGCACTAACGATTTTTATTAATTTTCCTCAACTCTAGTAAAATGTCTAAACAAGACGTCACTATTTAAAAAAAATCGGTTTTAATTTTTGAAAAATCGACCTAATTTTTCAAAATCGGTTCATTATATTTTTAATAAATATGAAGATTTCTAACTCCAGCCGTTGTAGAAAATTTTGAAATGAAAACTGTTCGTAAATAAACCAAAAAAATGTAATAAACCCTGACCGATGTTAGGGTTGTTCTGTTTTTTCGACAAAAAATCAGTTTTATTTTTAACTTGCACAAGTTCTTTCGTTTTCTTCTTAACGTTTTTGTCTTCAATAATTTGTTGAATATCTGATTTCACAATCCTAATCAGAGTTAAAAACTGCGTAAGTTAGAATTAGAATTTTCAAAATCCGTTGAAATTAAGAAATTCTATTTGACGGCGGTTAGTGATCATTTTTGTATTTCCAATATAATTTTAAAGTTTAAAATGCTAATATTTGTAGATTTCAATGCTGTTTATGATGGTGAAATCGGAATTTCGAAAAATAGTAAGACAAGAAAAGTAGTTTTAAAAAATCGCTTCCATTATGTCAGCGAGACAACTGCGTGCTTCAATTATTATTGTTACGAAAACTGTAAAAGTGCTTCTATATAGGCCTACTAATGTTATTTAATGTTGAGTGTTAAACATCGAAAAATGTTTTCAAATATTTATTTATTTCCTTAAATTCCCGATGTAAAATGGCGTCGTAGTTGATTAATTCAACTGTTAATTATTTAAAATCCCAGTAGCTTAGCGTAGACAAAGAATAAACACAAGAATGATTTAATCAGAGTGTAGACTTAATATCCGATTAACTACACAATACATGTCTGTACACCTTGGCGTTATAAACAGTTGCTTAAGTTGTGCAGGAATAAGCCGCTTTCGCGATCAATAAGAAAAATTTTCCAAAGAAAATCTAGCGGTAGATTGGAAGTGACAGAAAGCATGAAAAGTTGTTCGCCGTGAAGGGTAACACTTATTCGAGCTGACAACGGCGGAAGGTCATCGAAAAAAATATAAGCAATAACCTGACAAAACAATTTAATAAATATCAGGTGTATATAAAAATAGGCAATTTATTCGTCCTACCATACTGACTACTATTATTTTGCCATTTATATCTCTCAGTTATTATTTAGTGAAAATTATATTACCTACTATTTGCCGTGACTGTAATGGCTTACAATCAGTCGCTGAAGTTTTACATCATGGTTCTTTGATTTCCTTTAAATATCTCCAGATAAAAATACAATCTGCGAGATCGGATGACCGTTCGGTCCATGAGGTATAGATTTAGCGTGAGACTAAACACCCGGGAAACTTTTCTCTTAGGACATTCATTGTTGTTTTGAAGTGTGCGCAATTCCATTATCCTATAAAAACTATCAATATTCTGCTTGTTCTTCAAATACAGCACAATACTAAATCAAATCGTTACACTTACCCATAAAAAGTAATGACCTGGCTGAAGCAGCAGCTCAAGTGAACAGCCGGGGGGCTTAGTGATCCCATTGTATCTACTGTTATCTCACTTTCTCATTTTTATTTTATGATATTTGTTCATTTACCCATTTTTTAATTTTTTATGTTTTTATTTTTCCATTTTCAATTTCTTAATGAAGTGTTAGCTTTGGTGAAAGAAGTAATAAAAAAAGTCTGCCGAACAGAAAAATGTAACGGGATTATGGAACGAATCCCTCTATTTCTGGCTTTTTCTTACACTTTCTTACTATTTCCCTTTTTTATTTTTCTCATATATTCACGTTTCATTTTCACCCTTCTTTCTTCATTGATTTAATTCCTCTTTTTTTAATTGTCTACTTCCCAATTTCCCAAATTTCCAATTCTCAGTTTCATATTTTCTCACTTTTTTATTTTCTAATTTTCCCATTTTTTTACTTTCTCATGCCTTACTTTTTCATTTATTTACTTCATTATTTTCTTACTTTCGTAATTTTTTTTCGCCTCATTATCTTATTCTTATCACTTGTTTTTTTACATTCTCACTTTTTCTTTTCACACTTTTTTATTTTGTTACCTTATTGTTTTTTTCTCATTTTCTCACTTTTATTTCTTATTTTCATTTTTTCGGTTTTTTTTCATTTTTGCTTTACGTGTTTGGACTCTGGATACCATCTGTTTTTAAACTACGCTTAATTTTATTTTAGGGCTGTGTGGGTAAATTTTCTTTTTTTATATTTCTTAACTTAAAAGTTTTGTTGGCTGGAAGTAAACAGTGTGATTGGCGAAAGTCGAGGTGCAGAGTGAAAATATCAATGAGAATGAGAAAACTCGGGCTTTACGTGATCTAACAACTATTTCCCCGTTGGAAATCCAATAATTCAATTGAAGTTCACTAAGAAGTACAATTACATTATATATAATACAATTACATTATATATATAAGTTTTTTCTATTGAAAATGATGGCCATTACCTTTTTATAAAAGATATTTAGTTTTAAAACAATGTAACTATTAATTCCCGTATTTAATAAAATCATCACGATGTCCTCGTAAAGTTTATTAGAAAACCGAATTCCGCAACAAAGTTGGAAACTAAAACTTGGCCATAAAACCGAAAGATACGTTTTACGGAAGCGACATAAAACTTTGTGTGTTGACTTATGTACGTGAGGAACCAATGAAGCGATTCTGTTGAATCCGTTATCTAGGGACGTGGCAGCAATATCATAGCCTGAGCTAATAAAGTGAGGTTATGAAGTGGGCGAAGTGGGGACGTGTGTTCTGCGTTATAAATAAAGTAATTTTGGAATATTTGTGTACGCGCGCGTGCACGACGTCCTTTTCACTTATGCTAACTCATTTTACAGTATGCAGTAATTCGGGGTAATTCGAAATCTAAAATAATAGCGGCACGCAGCACACTCGCTGGCGATATTAAAGCGAATTTTCAAAAATTAAAAACTAAAAAATATTCCTCTTTTTAATATCTGATTTTATTATCGTAATTGACATCGAAACCTGCCTAAATTAGCGTTTTAAATTTTCAACTTACAATGACAATACGGAAGTAAACTTTGAACTGGTATAAAATAAATTTATTTCTCGTTTCTGGTTTTCAAATAAATTTAAAGTAACAAAGTTATGATAATTTTTAAAGACTTTTAATGACGCATTATCGAATGATTTAATAGTAACGGATTTGTCTAAATTATTACTAAAGTTGATTTTTCTGTCAAGTTTGATTGAAATTTGACCGAAATTGCGAACGCTAGATTCAAAACATACGTTATATAACGTATACACATACCAAAATCATTCAAAGATTTTAAGATACACAGACAGATAAGGTAATATGGAAAACTAAATGGCCATTATTGTTAAAGGGGCCATGGAAAGAAAGAAAGAAGGTTACTATTTAGGAAGGAAGGCGTAATTTATCTGATGATTTAAGGATTGTCCTCAATTGTATTCTAGGAGCAGTCGTGTTGAGGACTGCCAAATCATCCTGGCTAATGTGCGTTCATGGTGGATCTACGTCAGCTAAACCCAGCCCACTTTCTATTTGCTTTATACAGAGGTTACAAAAAGAGTTGCCATGTGAAAGTTTCATTCAGTTCGAATTTAGACTGGACTGAGAAGTACCCTGATGATGCCACATACGATTGGGGTGAAACGTTGGAACAATGTTCTTTCTCGAGACAATTGTATCTAACTGATTTACGCCTGTTTTCAGTGTAAAAATACTCCTTAGAATTCGCTCCTTGACCGCTTCACAGCTCAACCCCCTTTTATCGATGTTCATACATCGAGATATATTTTATGAAGCAAAACAATGTATAAATATTGTAACATCACTATAATATAGAACCTCAATTGGACCAGGCGAATATTGAACCTTGGAGAATACCAGGCGTGTTTTCTAGAAAAGGAGATCCTGTCCGGAACAAATCCTTAACCTCAAACACATCATGAACTACCAAAAGTCAAGGGCTAAATCGTATGTTATCACTTTTATTGACTTTGAAAGAGCATACGACTCTATAGATAGGGAATCCTTATTCTCGGTTCTGAAAGAACTAGACCTTGATAACAAAACCACAAATCTTATCAGGGAAACATTAACTAATACATTCTCCAAAGTTCAATTCAGGAGAGAACTCTCCACCCCTTTTGAGATTAAAACAGGAGTCCGACAAGGAGATGGACTCTCTCCATTGCTATTTAATTGTGCTCTAGAAAAAGTAGTTAGAGAGTGGAACGTGAATACGCATAGTGGAATCATACTAGGAACTAAGAACAAAGACATTAAGGTAAATTGTTTGGCTTTTGCGGATGACATATCCTTCCTAGCTGAGACATTGGAAGAAGCTAAGGAACAGACTCTTGAACTCCAGAAGCAAGCGTTAAAAATGGGACAAAGTTTCATTTGAAAAGACTAAAATATTGAAAAACATACAAAAACCACCAAAAAAGCTTCAAGTGGGAGAACAATACATTAAGATAGTCAAAGAATTCAAATATCTTGGGGAATGGATCAGCTGGAACGCCCTAGAGAAAAAAGCTATGGAATCTAGGAGAAATAAAGTTGAATTAGCCTTCCAACTTACCAAGGACACATACAAGAAGTCCCTCTCCTGGAATACAAAGATAAGGCATTATAATACGGTAATTAAACCAGAAGCCTTATATGCAGCTGGAACATTATCTCTCACAACCCAGGGCCCACTTGAAAGGCTGGAGATCAAAGAAAGAAAGATATTACGAAAAATCTTAGGCCCCAAATTCCGTAACAACCAATTACTTCACATCAGTAATGAAACTATTTACCAAAAAACTGAAACACTATCAGACACAATAAGAAAAAGGAGAATCGATTTTTATGGGCACATCCACCGAATGGATAAAAATAGACTAACCAAAAAAATATTTGACTACTTTCGCAGTAGAAGAGCCAAACCACTTTGGTTTAGAGAAACGGAGAAAGACATATCAGAACTGCAGATCACTGACACTATACTCATGGACAGAACAGCCAAAACAATAACCAAGGACAAGAAGCAACGGTTCCAAGGCAAAGTCAAATCCAAGCGAACGATCCAAATCTCTGACGAAGAAAGAAAAGCAATACTGAAGCACAACGAATGAATAGAAAAGCACAACGAATGAAGCAATACTGGGCTACGAGGAAGGCACAGAACATTAAAAAGTGATTGATTTAGTGTACCCCAAAGTTGGGTGAAACAAATAAAGAGAGAGATCACTATAATAATATGTACTCAAACTGAAATAAAGATTAACCTTAATATTTATTTCCCTAGTTTTTCATCATGTAGCCTAATGATCAGCTGTAACTATGCTAAGTGTATGGTTATAAAGAACTACAGCTGGGTTAATTGTGTTATTGAAACGAAGCTTTTAATATTAGGTTTGGCGATACTCTTCTTATCATATCTTCTTAGACAAAAAGGTAAATTAGAAGAAAAAGTTTGCCGAACGGAAAATTGTAACAGAAATATGAGACGAACTAGCAAACAAATATCGTCTCTTTATTTTTGTCTCTTCGTTTTCTTTCTCCTTTACCATAACTACACGTGTATTATGTAAAAACGTTATGTTGCTTTAGTTTCGGTATTTTCCCTTAGTTGAAGAACACGTACACGTTTACAATACATTTAAAATTTATATAAACGTTTATAATAATTGTTGTTAATATTGCTAGTTTTTAACAACATAACCTAAAACTTGCAGCCTGTCAGCTGTTCAATGAAATCAGCTGATCGTTACGAATTAATATAAAACAAAAAATTTTCACTGTAACTACAGTAAATAATATCTAAGCTAGGTACAAGTATTTATTTATTTATTTAATCAAAACAAGATATTTGTAAACATATCTTCAAACTAATCTTATATTCAGCAAAGCTATCTTTAACAAAAGCTTCCTTTCTGTCGGTTACTCACAGAGTTCCACATGTGTACTTTTTTCTTTATTTCTTTTGATATATATATATATATATATATATATATATATATATATATATATATATATATATATTATTATATCTATATATAATATATATTAGTATATCTATATATTATACGTATATATAAGCTGCCTCAGTAGCCTAGTTGATAGCGTACTGGGCTTTCACCCCTAGGACCCGGGTTCGATTCCCGGCCAGGGCTTGGCATTTTCATACGCTATAAATCATTCCATCGTCTGCATTAGCCCAAATGTGCACAATAATTGAACGTTAAACACCATATATATATATATATATATATATATATATATATATATATATATATATATAATATACAGGGTAAATACCAAAAGTAGTAGAACTGATTTTTTAAAATTTTATTGAAGATATATTTACAATTCCTTACTATTCTTCGAAATAGCAGCTACCCACTTAGAATAATGCTGCTGCCATTCACCGTACGCCTTCTGGAAGTCAAATTCGGGGATGTTGTTGAGAGCCCTTGTCGATGCTTCTTGAACGTCCTGAATCTATCCAAACCGATGTTCCTTCAGCTGTCTTTTCTCCATGGGAATAAAAAAAATTCAGGTGGAGCCAGATCGGGCTGTAGGCGGGGTGCGGCAACGTGGCAACGCCAAATCGGGCCAACAGTTGCCTCACGGCGCATTTTCGCGATGCAGCGTCCAGTTGTCGGAGATGGCTGGTTGGACGCGATTTACTCTCTCGCAGGCGGGTTAGCACTTGCACCCAGCAGTTCTCTCACTTTGACCACATTGTCGTCGGTTCGTGCCTTCGGATTGTCTTCTTCAACGAGTTCCCTACTTTCTTTAAAAAGTTTGTGCCATTCAAAAACACTGGAGCGGCTCATTGCAGTATCCCCGTAAGCCGACAATCATTTCTAGAGTCTTCGTTGCCGATTTCCCGAGTTTGACACAAAATTTTATAGAATATCGCTACTCGAGATTTTGACTCGTTTTGTGCATCGACGACGACAAAAACCACTCTTCACAATAACCGATGTCTACACTCAACTAAAGCCGTAAACGACTGCGGCTGGTGTTTCTCTGTTGCTAAATGTTCCCTTCATCTCGATCAGCTAGCCAAACCCCTCTCCACAGCTCCGCTTGCACTACAGAAAATCAGTCTTACTATTTTTCGTATAGACCCTGTATATATATATATATATATATATATATATATATATATATATATATATATATATATATACACAAAAAGATAGTGAGTTCCATTAAAGAAGTCCCCCCCCCCTAAACAACAGACTGATGACAATGCGAATACAATATGCTAACAAGAAGTATATCATAATCAATGTACACGCTCCTACAAACGTAAGTAATAGAAATGACCTCAAGTCAACAGAAAAATTCTGGGGAAAACTAGAGAGGATAATGTCGAGGGTGCCGAAGGACGATGTCAAAATTTTGCTTGGTGATTTTAATGCACAAATCGGTAGAGAAAAAATTCATCAGAAAACCGTTGGCATGTACTCCGCACACAAATTTACTAACAAGAATGGCATAAGGCTTATTGAGCTATGCCAGCAAAACAACTTGAAAATCATGTCAACATCACTCAGAAAATCACCACGAAAACAGAAGACATGGCGATCACCTATACAGCAGATGGGCGAATTCCAAATAGACCATGTGGCGATCTCATACCCAGTACAAAAAGAGATACATGACATCCAAGTCTGTAGGGGTGCAAACATTGATTCAGATCATTATCTAACACGAATAAAAATCAAGTTCACTCCAGGGAAATTTCATCGAAATAAGAAATATATACAGAAATTTGATGCAAAAGGTATCAAAGACTCCAACATAAGGGAGGAGTGGGAAAAAGAACAGGCGGACACATGGGAGAAATTTTGCACAAAAATTACACAAAAAGCACAGGAATTAATCCCGTTGAAAAAGAACACGAAACACCCGTGGTGGGACTCGGAATGTGAAAGTGCGCTGGAAAGACGCAAACGGCCTTCCAAAGTTACAACAGTAAAAAGTCCCTAGAAAGTCAACAACGTTTTAATAAAATTAGAAAAGAAGTCGCTAAAAGTATTAGAAAGATTAAGAGGAGGTATATGAAGGAACAACTGGACTCCATAGAGGAGAACTTCCGCAACTGCAACGTACGAGATTTTTATAGGACCTTTTCAGAAAAAATTCGTGGGTACACACCACAAAATCTGTGCTTTAGAAAACAAGACGACACATTGGCATTAACTAATTACGAGAACTGTCAGGAGTTAGCAAAATATTTTTCTGACCTCCTTAATTTTCCGAACCCAGCAGACGGTTCCCTAAAGAAAACTGTGCTGACACTTACCCTGAATCGTTACCACCAACACAAGAAGAAATCGAGGATCACATACATAGACTGAAAAACAACAGGGCATCCGGAGAAGATGGAATCATTGAATAACTTCTGAAGAATCTCGGACCGAACTCATTACAGGAATTAACAAATATCATCACGGATATCTGGCGAACGGAAAAATTACCAGATGACTGGAGGTGTGCTCTTATTCACCCCCAACACAAGAAAGGAGACAGAACAGACGTGAACAACTACAGAGGAATTTCTTTACTACAAGTTACTTACAAAATACTCTCAACATGTCTTCTTCAAAGAACACAAAAACAGATAGAATACAGAATTGGTGAGTACCAGGCAGGCTTCCGTTCGGGTCGCTCGTACACAGAACAAATTTTCAACCTGAAAACAATATTGCAAGTAAAAGCTAAAAGGAATGTCCCAGTGATCTGTACGTTCGTAGATTTTCAAAAAGAATACGATTCCATTGATCGAAAATCTTTGTTTAATATCCTGGAAGAACATGGACTTGATCCTAAAACACTGCGACTGATCAAACAAACACTGACAGGCACAATCGCTAAGGTGAAATTTATGGGGGAAATTTCCAAACCCTTCCTGATCACAACTGGAGTTCGCCAAGGAGATGGACTCTCGCCTCTCCTTTTCAATTTGGTGTTGGACAAAGTTATCAGGGAATGGGAGAAAGAATTAAAAATTGAAGGGCACTGGAAACCAGTTCGACTTGGAAGACCTAAGGACAACACAGAAATCGCGTGCCTAGCTTTTGCAGATGACCTGGCCATACTCACAGATAATGAAACAACAGCGATTAAACAGATAGAAGTCCTAAAGGAATGTGCAGAGAGGGTCAGTCTACAGATCTCGTTTAAAAAAACCTAATTCTTCTGTACAAATTTAAATATTCAAGAACTAAACACAAAATATGGTAAGATAAACAGAGTCAAGCACTTCAAATATCTGGGAGAAATTCTTGAACCCACAGGTGGCGAGAAGGCTGCGCAAAAGGTTCGACTACTGAGAATGAAGAGGGCTCTTGGTATAACGCGTGATATCTACAATAAGAGATGTATGTCGACCCACACAAAAATCAGACACTACAACACAGTCATAAAACCGGAGGTATTATATGCAAGCGAGACGCTAGCACTCCACACAAAAGCTACCATGGAGGGTATTTTGAAGGAAGAACGCAAAATCTTGAGGAAGATCCTTGGTCCGAGATTAACAGAAGATGGATACAGGTTGCACTCCCGGAAGACCACAGATAAGATATCGAACCTGGCAGCAGATATCAGAAGAAGGAGGCTTCGGTTCTATACTCCCAACAACGAGACTTGCCAACAGAATCCTTAAGTATATACAAGGTGTCAAATCAACAACGTCGTGGATCGCACAAGTCAGAATAGAACTACATGACGCAGGAATAGACTCAACAGATGTTGAAGACAGGCGCGCATACAGGAGAAAGATGCTCGGTTGGAAGGTCCCAGAGAATGAAATCCCAAAGAGAGCAGGGGTAAAATGGACGGAGGAGCGGAAGAGGATCCATGGGGACAGGATGAGGGAGGTGTGGAGGATTAGAAGGAACAAGACATGAGTCGGAGTGCTTTGCGTGATCCAACAGGGTCTATGCGCAAATAATAATAATAATAATAATAATAATAATATATATATATATATATATATATATATATATATATATATATATATATATATATATATATGAGTGATTTTCATTTTATAAATAAGGGATGGTTGTAAAAATTCCTTGAAAAGACTTGTAGGATTCTACAGATTTGGGAAAGTGGTAAGATTCAAAGATACAGGATCTGGGTAATCCATGATGGCTTCTGAAATAGCTCATTTTCTAATGGAAAGTTGATAGTGAAGTTTATCCAGCGACATTATTCCAATTATTCTGCTTATTGTTATACCAACGCATTTTAAACATTTATAAAATCTTTACTGCCGGTTTTATAGTTTTGAATTATTGAAAGGCGTCATAAGAAGACGCCGTTGTCTTAATAAATGCATTCAATAAAAACCTTTAACCCAAGCTTGAGTGAGATATTTCATGCATAAATGTATTTTCCTGCGGGATCGAGCAATATATAAATCAGAAATAACAAGATCATTATCAACAGTGATATGTGAAAGGGTACACCTCCCAAGGTTATAACTGTGTTCTCAACGACAAAAGTACTTGCTTGTTTACATCATCTGATCTCGTAACTGGAGAATCTTGAAATAGGTTATATTATCGAGTTTCTATTGGATTATGAGATATTGGAGTAGCCATTATGGTATGACTCGGACTCTGTGCCTTCAAAAGACCGCCGTTCCTGATTTATAGAATATATTTTAAGAAGTTGTTACATTTTCTTTAAGTGTGTGCGTTTGTAGGCACGCGTGAATGCGAGTGTGTGCGTTTGTGCGCGTGTGTGTGTGCGTTTTAGCACGCACACATTCGCAATTTTGAACCGATTTGATTAAAATTTGGAAAAAATTGGATTTTAGCAATACCTTGGACGAGTTTCTTTATCTATAAAAATTTGTTCAACAGTTTTAAAATAGCGGCTATTTTAAATATTTAAAAATTAATAAATCATTTATCCTAAAATTTTTGTTTTAGAAAATCTGATAATTAAAAATCTGCATAAGTTACTTTTTACATTATCGAAAATCCATTGAAATTATTGTCTCGGCCATTGACCGAACACTGAAATTCTTTCATCGTCTGAATTTGTTAAATAAAATTTAACTTAAAATAATATTGGGTCTCTTTACAGCCCTGCAACAAGTTGTATATTTGTGGCTATTTATTTATCTGAATTTATTATTGTTTGCTTTTTTCCTTGTTGTTTAGTTTTATTTATTTGTTTATTTGTTGTTATATTTTATTGTTAACTAATTTTAGGAATAGTATTTACTAGCTGTTACCCGTTGCGGCTTTGCCTGCAATTATAATGTAAGCAATAAAATTTATAGTTAATTTTCAAAATCAGAATAGGTCATTACATTTTGATATATTGCTATATACAATATTATATGATTTATGGTTTTCGGCTAAGACATATAAATTTTTGCTACACGATACGCTAAAACAGGGTCATGTCATATTTTAACAAAATACAGTATTATTAAAAAATCATTATTATACAATTAAACTGGAATAGTATTGTGTTTATCTCAGATACCTAAAACGTGTTCACACCAAATGTAATCTCATTTGGTCCAGTAGATAAAATTTATTTGAATAACAAACAAATAAACAAAAACAAACTTTCAGAAATATAATATGATTAGCTGTTACCCGTCACGGCTTTGCCCGCAATCATAATATACATTAAAGATCATGCATTACCGTGTTAGGACCAACAACCGTGTTAGTTAAGTTTTGGAGTACTCTTTAAAAAAAATTAAGGTTTTTTTCCTGCATCACCGTTTAACCCAACAACCGTGTCAGTTAGGTTTAGAGTACTCTTTTTAAAAAAATAAATAAAGGTTTTTTTTAATGCTTCACCGAGTTAGGCCTAACAACCATATTAGTTTGCTAATGGAGTATTCTGTAAAAAAATATAGATTTTTCACGCATCACTATGTTAGGCCTAACAACCGTGTCAGGATATGTAGCCTAGTATTTTTTAAAAAAATATAAAAGTTTTTTGACGCATCACCGTGATAGGTCCAACAACCGTGTCAGGATATGTAGTACTCTTTAAAAAAATATAAAGGTTTTTTCACGCATCACCGTGTTAGGCCTAATAACCGTGTCAGTTAATATACTTAGTATTCTTTTAAAAAATGTAAAGGTTTTTTCACACATCACCATGGTAACCCTAACAACCGTGTCAGTTAGGATATGCAGTATTCTTTAAAAAAATATAAAGGTTTTTTTTACGTATCACCGTGTTTGGCCTAACAATCGTGACAGTTAGGATATGTAGCCAAATAATCTTTTAAAAAATATAAAGGTTTTTCCACGCATCACCGTGTTAGTTAAGTTATGGAGTACTCTTTAAAAAAAATATAAAGTTTTTTTCATGCATAACCGTATTAGGCCCAACAACCGTGTCAGTTAGGTTATGGAGTACTCTTTTGAAAAAAATAAATAAAAATAAAGGTTCTTTTAATGCATCACCGTGTTAGGCCTAAGAACTATGTTAGTTAGCTTATGGAGTTCTCTTTAAAAAAAATATAAAGATTTATCACGCATCACTATGTTAGGCCTGACAACCGTGTTAGTTAAGGTTTGGAAACTCTTTAAAAAAATAAAGGTTTTTTCACACATCACAATAATAGGCCCAACAATCATATCAGTTAGGATATGTAGTATTCTTTAAAAAAATATAAAAGTTTTTTTACACATCACCGTGTTAGGCCTAATAACCGTGTCAGTTAATATACTTAGTATTCTTTTAAAAAAATTTAAAGTTTTTTTCACACATCAACGTGATAGGCCTAACAACCGTGTCAGTTAGGATATGCAGTATTCTTTAAAACAATATAAAGGTTTTTTTACGCATCACCGTGTTTGGCCTAACAACCGTGACAGTTAGGATATGTAGCCAAATAATCTTTAAAAAAATATAAAGGTTTTTTCACGCATCACCGTGTTAGGCCTAACAACTGTGTCACTTACGTTATGCACTATTTTTTTAAAAAATGGGTTTCCTATCACCCAAACCCGTGTTAGACGTATTTTTATTGTTTTACTGATCTGTAGATCAGTAAAACAATAAAAATACGCCTAAAATCAGTACAACACGGTACCGATTTTCGCCGGTAGCAATTTTGAGGTTATGTTGGTCACTTTTATTTTCGATTTTTATCGTACTTTTCCTGCTTTCATATTTTGGATTTTTGCTTTTGGGCACATAATAAAGCATTTTAGTAAGAAAAATATCGAAAACTCCAATAGATGCTGCACTGCATATTTACCATTTTTCCATATAATGTAATTACACAAATATATATTATACTACCTTACAATTAAAATAACCTAATAAAATTGTATATAATATATATATTCTGCATTCTGCTTTAAAAACATTGAATAGTCTTAAATGAAAAATACCAGATTGTGATTATTAGATGAAAATGTAACATTAAAAACAATAATTTTGCAATAAATAAAACATAGATTAAGATTTGTAAAATGGGATTAGATCTATGTCCATCTCAGGTGCCTAAATCTCATGTTCAGTAAACAGTAATTAAACCTAACTATAGTTAACAGATGTTACAAAACTAAAAACTGATAATTATTTTGGGCTGGGTAAGTAGTATAATGACGTTTTGTAAAACGGGAATAGGCCTATATGTATCTCTGATACTTAAACCATATACGTACCAAATTTCATCTCAATTGGTCCAGTGGTTAAAGCGTGATTGAATAACAAACAAACAAACAAACAAACTTTCAGAAATATAATATGAATTAGATTAGATAGCTGTTATTGTATATTGTTTTAAATTAGTGTTATTTTTTATATATTTTTTATTTTGTGATATACCTAAATTTTATTTTATTATTATCGTGCCTCGGCGATGATAACCTTAACGGTTTTTCGCCGGAAAAAATCCATTGAAATTATGAAAATTAGTTTCAGGTCGTTTAGGACTCATTTTCATTTTAAAATGTAATTTGAATATTTAATGTGCTCATTCATGCCTACTTAATAGATTTGGCATAAAAATCGACTTTGGATTCAGCAAAATCCGTTGAACAATTTCAAAATTGGCGACTACTTTAAATCTTTAAAAAAACATATTTTTAAAAATCATCTTACACGTTTTTGGGAATTCTCATTCGACATCCTAATCGGTGTTAAAATTTGCTTAAATTAATATTTTAAATTATTAAAATATATTGAACTTCGCTTCCATCATGTCAGCAAACAGCTGTGTGCGGCTATTACTTAACTTTGGAAAAAGTAAATGGATTGTATACAAATCCATTATTTGAAAGACCATGAAATTCGATCAAAGGCCATCGGTAGTTTATACCTGAAATCAGTATGCAGTGACAAAACTACTCATATTTATTCGGCTACTTTTCAATTTCCACGCAGCCCTACATTCATTATAAATAAAGGTGAAATTATGACGCAGGTGAAGGATTAAATTAGGCTTAACTCTGTGCACATTACTGAACGGTTTAAACATGACTTAACCCTGTACTATTGATTAAAATGGGCACTTTAGGATTTGTTAAGGCTTATCATACCGCAGGTGTCGATGTTGTTTACAAGCGTGTCACAACAAGCCTGTAATCAAACTAAAGGCTCTTCAATATGAAGGCGGGGAGGTGGTGGGGGTGTCTAGCACCCTTAATACTCTTATTAATGCTCATATAAAATTATTTAAGTGATTGGTGAGAGGAATGGTAAAATTAAGTTCAGTGTTCTCAGTTATTGCGTAGCGATATTCTAGTAGTTAACGGAATGATAATCACGGCGGTGGAGCTGTCTCGATGATGTGATAGAAGCGAATTTACAAAAATAACAATGTTAGAACGTTTTCAATCTTGTAAGGATTAGCTTTTTAAACGTTCAAAAGAATTTTGAAAACATAAAATGCAGTTTTTACGTCGAAATCTGATTATCAGAAAAGAGTAAGATAAAACAACCTTTTCTTTAATGAATTTGTTAAAGAACAGATTTTGCTGCGTAATGAATTTTTCCACGCTATTACTTAAATAATCGATTTTTAGGCCAATCGAAGGTGGAATCATTTCGGATCAAAAATGCAAATTTACAAGTGCTAAAAACAGATGTTATGTTAAGCATATTCAGAATATTTCAACACTCGTAGAGTTAATATCAGGCAGATTTTTTCGGTAATTAAATAATCTGTTTTACGAATTTAAAACTTAAATAGCAACTATAAACGTAAAATATTTTAAAATAGTTTGTGTGATTTTGTAAAAATGTTGATTAAAAAAAAAGCTCAGGTGTTTAAAATTAAAATAGGTTATTATTAAATATAAATAAAAATATTGCCAATTGTATATAATTAAAATTGAATTAAAGGACAAATAGGTGCACATTTTTTGTAACTAAATCGAAAAAAACGTATATAATTAAAAATAATGAATTTTAAATTTAATGGTTAAAATTTTAATAAGAAATTATATGGGAATTTATAATAAAAAGCGAAATTTCAAAAATTAAAATCTGAAAATCGTTTCAGAAGATTAAACTGTACGCGTATATATGTATAAAGTAAAAGGAGTTTGTGTTGATAATTAACCTAGTCAATGACTAATTGAACTGGTATCAAGTTTTTTGCATAAATCCTTTTAAAAGAGAGAAAATCTTAAAACTAAATAAAAACAAATTAAAATTTCGTTATAGTTCAAAGACAATCAGTTAAATAATTAATCAAACTTAACAAGAAACCAAGTTTTCGGAGGTTCCAAAAACAACTTTTGAAGTGTACAACCGAGTTACAGCTATAACTTGAAGGATTAGGTTAATATCCTCAATGGGGGACATTGCGGGAGGCAAAAATTCCTCCCGATGGAAAGATCTTGGAGGATAATCGATTACGCCTAGAAACTGCTAAGACAGTGCCAACGGCAATGTAGTCCTTAAAAAGTACGCTACAATGCAGGACAATACGGAGTTTAGGAAATTGTATTTCGCTAGCTTCCACGCCGCGACATAACAATCAGTCATGAGCAGTAATAACGTTAGACAGGATATAGACCAAGAGCTGCAATTCCATTGTGGATGTTTTTAAAGTTTTCGCTTCATCGGACGCCGAATAGGACAGGGGGCTACTTTTGTTCACACGCGCGTATGCACGTACGCAAGCACGCACATACACATTTTATGACCCCATTCCACATTCCGTTTCCGGCTGGAAACAGACTCGGCTTGTCCCCTCTGTCTTCCAGCTGTGGAGGAAGATGCGGAGCATGTGTCGATGAAGCTGCAAACATATCTGCGAGGCAGCATTATACCGGAAAGTCTAGTTGCGACAATGATGGCTTCAGAGGCCAACTGGAGGGCCATTGCGGGATTCGCTATAGTGGTCATTAAGAGGTTGAGGGCTGAGGGTCGTGAAAGAAGAACCAACGCTGTAGAAGAGTAGGCGGTCAGCCAGTCCACCTTCCCACGAAGTAATGCCTGGCGGCGGTTCCGTGGGGGGTTTACAGAACAGGGGCTTTTGGTGGTTTCTTTAGTGGGTAACAATATATCTAAATTTGAGTTTAAGCTTGAGTTTGAACTTCATTTGAGTCCCACACTCTGGGGTAGTGACGGTACCCTGCCCCAAGAAGTCTATAAAAGATTTTTTCCACCTTGTTTTGGCATTGCAAAACAAACACACACACACACACTTCATTGTTCTTGTACTTCGCGTAGTAAAGAAGTGTAATGTCTAATTTAAATTATAAATTACATAATTCTAATCACCACTAAAATCGAAAGTGGAAATCGAATAAGCTTTTTGGAAGAAGAGGAAATCTTCTTTTTGGCATCGGAAAAAAACATTTTATGACCCCATAAGTAGTGATCTAGTTTTCGGGATAGCCTTCCCATTTCAAGGTCTAGGTTATACTATGATGATCGCTACTCCTTAATATGCAGCCTTTACCGTCGATTGCATTGCATAAAGCCGATTTACATAAAAAGAATGAGATAAAAAAAGTTACGTTTAAGATTTGTGCCGCTGTTTTTAAATTGTTAAACGGATTACCAAAATCGTTTTTTTAAAGTTGTTGCCAAGTTTGAATCAAATCGGACAAAAATTGCAAACGTGAGAGTAATAAAACACACACACACACACACACATTTTTATGATCCCATAAATATTGGTCTAGTTTTCAAGATCGGCGTTCATTCAAAGTGTGGGTCTGGCTAATTAGTCTACTATGATTAGGCTTCTTAATAGCTCTTTCCTGATAAAAAATAGCTGGTAAAAAAATGAATGGTAGAACGAACATGACACGAGTGAATTAATCGCATTAATGAGAGTGAATTTAATTTTTCTTTAAAAAATACGGAAGACTGAAGCTTTTGTGTTGCAATTTTGTCAAGAAAATCCAGTTCGAAAACGGTCTCGAAAATCCAGAAAACTGTTTTCATTTTTCACAAATAGATTAGCCTGGTGAAATCGTAGTTTGTCTTAATGCGTGAAAAAAGCCAACCGTTGTAACTGAGTTTGAATCTGTTACAACTGTTATAGATTACAACTGTTATTACAACTGTTACAACTGTTTGAATCTGTTACTTCTGACTATAGTCAGAAGTTTTAAAAAAAACTGTCCGCTGTCCTACTTTTAAAAAAATATAATCGAAATCATAGTGATTAAACTGTATTGTATTTTATGAAATATGCTTTTGATGCTCTTGTCGTTTGCAGGTGGCTTTAATTAACGTTATTTTTCTCTTTTATTAAAAAAAGCTGTCCGCTGTCCTACTTTTAAAAAAATATAATCGAAATCATAGTGATTAAACTGTACTGTATTTTATGAAATATACTTTTGATGCTCTTGTCGTTCGCAGGTGGTTTTAATTAACATTATTTTTCTCTTTTTATTTACGCCAAGCTTGTATAAAAACAACCTGGCTTGATTGTTATTATTGATTATCGTACAGGATAAACAATTTTAAATTAAATCGAATGAAAACATAGAAGTTTTTAAACCAAGTACTTGTCTGAACGTTCTAACTTTATGCCAGAGGACGTGGGATCGACGTTAACGGTAAAGCTAGCAGTAACTGCAGTGTAGAATCTACGGCCTTGAGGTGTACCAGTTCAGTGACGCAGCAAAACACACGGCCGTCTTTGTTTCATTTCTCTTTTGATACTCGCGTTAATTACCTTTTTAGGCATAATCTTTGGTAAGGTTTTTTAATATCATCCCAATAATTTTGAAAATAATCTTTACCGTTGCAGTTTCCCACGGTTAATAGGACATGTTTTCATAAACCTAGCTTGAACTTAATGTTTTGACGCTATGGAGACGTTCAGCTAAAGTACGAATTCAAAGTTTAAACGCTATAAATACCTTCATACATGATTTCAGGTTAGAGTTATGTTAACATAATCATCGTTTAGACGCTGTGGATGCGATCAACCATAACTTTGAGATTAGGCGGCAAAAGAAGAGCATGTGCAAACGGTATGACGTATGAATTAAATGCTAATACATTACTTACTAATGTTCGCAGAGAACTAAGGACTTTCAGTTCTGTAATTATAGTCGACTCGGAAAGTCGGCTTGTAGCCTGTTTCTTGATTGATACATCCTGGATTACAGAATCACTTTAATTAATACTCGACACGTTTGAATGGAGCTTTTCTTCTCTGCTATTAATTCAGGTAATGGCATTTAGTTTTAAAATAAGTCACAAGATTATCGTTTAGACGCTATTGATGTTACTGGCAAATCTGGTATAATAAAATAACGGAGTTTTCTAAAGTAAATTTTAGTTATTTTTAAATGATTGTGGTAAAATTTTTAAAGAATTTTTTTTTGAATAAGATAACAAATTTAGAAGTTTGGAAATTGTTGACTGCTGCTGTTTTGAAACTGTTGGAATATCAGGGGCTCTCCTCCTGACGGGGTTTCCAACGGTTGGAGGACTCTAACAAATAATATCGCTGTTTATACAATAGGCCCTGTACTTAATAAATAAAACACAATTAATTACATTTATCTCTTATTTATTTCTATTTCAAAGTATAGTAAATATTTTAATAAATATCGTGAAAATCCTACTAAAAATAGTGTTATCGAAGGAACAGCTGTAGTGCAAAATCAGCTGTTTAGTAGGCCCTGTACTCAATAAATAAAACACAATTAATTATATTTATCTCTATTTATTTCTATTTCAAAGTATAGTAAATATTTTAATAAATATCGTGAAAATCCTACTAAAAATAGTGTTATCGAAGGAACAGCTGCAGTGCAAAACCAGCTGTTTAGTGAACCATGCCATTGCTTAAAAACTTTTGTTTTTTACATTTTTAATTGTATATGTTTTCCCTATTGTTTTCTTAACGTTCATACTTTACACTAATGAAGATTAGGGATCTGCGTTAAAGGCAAGAGAAACGCGTGTAACAGTATCTTCAGTCTCGAACCTACGACCTTGTGGTGAGCAAGTTCGGAGACACAGCAGACAGGTACTTAATCAGCTCATATAAAGAAAATAACGAATGCTTAAAAAGTGATTTATCATCACAGCTGTTCCTTCGATTTAGGTTATGTTTTTTGTTATTTTTTAAATGAATATAAATAAAATAAATAAACACATATTTTGTATTTACATTGTAATATTGAAATATTTGTATAATTGAAAATTTAAAGAATTAAAGTATATTATTTTACCTAATTGGTTTTTAATTACCAAAACATTTGATGAATTTGTATATGTTCTACAGCGATACAATTGTTAGTAGCTGCTAAATGGCTGAAAGAAGAAAGATGGCAGCCGCTGGGGGCAAAGTCCACTAGTTAATAATGCAAATATCAGGTTTTACAAATTATTTCAAGTCGACAAAACTGTTTTTAACTCCATTCTACCTTTCCTCTTAGCTAGCATATATTTGAATACAAGTGTTATTTACACGGATAAATAAATTAGATCCTGTATCGAATCATATGCACCGATGAAGCCGTGGCTGTTGTACGTATTTCGAGTGATATCGATTATTTGACTGTCGTTTTCAATAGATTCGGCGAACGGAAAATAATCGATTGTAGATTTACTGTATGTGTGAATGGCAGGTACGTCTATTATAAAGGCAGTGATATTTCTGGCATTTATTAAATATAGGCTATTTCGTCGCATATGAATAGTAATATTCGCACTTTCGGATGTACTATATATAGTAACTAAAAATTAAGGCTCGTTCAGTCTGTAGGTACACTGAACTGCATCTAAAGGTTGTGGGTTTGAGACGCATTTACTGCTGTTGGTACAAAAAAAGTTTTAAAGTAGCTTTCGCAAGATCGTTAAGCAGCGGAATAAGTTCAACACATTCAAAATGGCGGCCATTAAAGATCTGTAAAAAATCGTAATTTTTCGAAATTCATCGAATTAAAGTTATAAGCACTTTAAATTTTAAATTCTATTGAACGAAAATGAATCTGCCGGTTGTCAGGATGCATTTTAATATTTTTTAGGTATAATTTAAAAGTTTAAACTTCTAACTTATGCCCTTTTTACACTAATCACGACGGTGGAGTCTAATTTGCAAAAACAACTTCACAAAGCAAATTTGCTCAGTCACGTGAGAAAGACTATACGATTATTTAAGTGTAAGTTTGTCAACATTACTAAAGTCATTGCATTAAAGTTCAGAGCTGAAAATCCAACTTTCGTTTTGTTCCTCCCATTTATCTTGGAGGACTCTTATACCAAGATAAATAATAAACTAAATACACGGATCTACAACTTGGTCTGGTTGGCAGCGTTCCGATAATAAAAAGACGTTTGAGTGGAAGATTATTTCGGTATAAATAAAGCAGCATCCAGAAATGGGGCCCAAAAAATCCTGCAGATCTGCAAGGCACTGGATTATTGTAAAGTGACTCGAGCAATTTCTTTTTCTTCCACCTCGTTACTCAGCAGACTTTAAGTCGAAAGCTTAGTTGGTTTTAAAGATGGAATCCTCGGTTTAAGAATTTAACCAACTAAGAACGGCTCTAGGACTAAGAACTGTCCTTCCGATAAGCACTGAAGTCGGCTATCACACAGAGAAATACCGCCTTCAATATAAATATTTGAATGTGTTACACATTGTATTTAACGCTATTTTGTGACGATATGTTTTTGTAAGCCTGGGCCTAATTTTTTTTGTAATTTATAAAGTAAAATTGTTTCAATAAATTGTCTTTTATCAAACGAAAGACTCATTTTAAAGTTTTAAAATTATTGTACGCCGAATGGAAATTTTTTTCGACAATTAAAAAAGATTTTCCGTAGTTCACATTATAGCAAACTTGAAATAAGAGCCAATCCTGACCTCTGTAATACTTTTCGATTTGTCTTTAGGAAAATTATTTCGATCTGATTCAAACTTGGCACAAAAATAGTTTTTTTTATAATAGCTTAAAACAAGTTCGTTATCTAGACAAATCCGTTTAACAGTGTCAAAATTTAAATTTACAAAAGAAAATATCTTTTAAATCTTTCTTTAAGTCAGTCCTGATTTTACAATTGTAATCGTCGTTAAAATACGCATAGGTTTAAATTTGCATGGAGTCATATGACCAAAAGATTAAACAACCAAACGTTCATTCAACCAAATTCTATACTAATATTTTGGCCCAATGAACTTTTGGTCATATGAACTGTGTTTTTAAAAGGCGAGATCATATGACCAAAAAGTTCTAACAACCAAACGTTCATTCAACCAAATTATATCTTAATATTTTGGTCGAATGAATTTTTGGTCATATGAACCGTGTTTTTATTATTATTATGTTTCTATTATTATTTTAAACACCATCATACTACTTACCCAGTCCCATTTAATTATTTATCATTCAATTGTTAATTCTATAACAGTGGCGGTTTATACATTTATTATATATTAGTAGATGTGAATAATAAATGTTTACATTATTTTAAACGCCATCATACTACTTACCCAGACTAACATAATTATTTAGTATTCAAGTGTTAATTGTATAACAGTGACGATTTATTCGTGTATTATATATTGATGGGTGTGAATAATAAATATTTAAACTATTTTAAACGCCATCATACTACTTACCCAGTCCAACTTAATTATTTAGTATTCAAGTGTTAATTGTGTAATGACGTGTATTATTAATTTAAATATTTAGTATTGAAACTTACCTGTATGCAATAATAAAAAAAGTGAATATATTAAATATTGACAGTATATTCAACTGTTAGGCCAAACGCTAAAACAATATAGTAATGACTGGTCTGGGTATGTAGTGTAATGGCGTGTATTACACTGGCAGTAATGACACTGATATATTTGCAATAATTAAAAAAACGGTGACAAAATATCCTCCTTCGAAGGAAATACGAACCTCGATGTTAATAAATCTCTAAGTTATTACACATTTTTGGTCGAATGAACCTTCGGTTGTTTGATTTTTTGGTCATATGAACCACTCTGTTAAAAACATGGTTCATATGACCAAAAGTTCATTCAACCAAAATATTTAAGTATAATTTGGTCGAATGAACTTTTGGTTGTTTGATCTTTTGGTCGTATGAGCTCTTCCCTTAAATTTCCAGATTCGAAAATAAAAATAAATGAGCAAAATTCGACAATTTTAAAACGACGGTCATTTCAAATTTTAAAAAGTTTATAACTTTTTGTCGTAAATAATTTTTAAAATATGATTTCATCGACGTAATTGGCTTTAAAAAAACTGGATAAATTATTATTTTGAATTTTCAAAATCCGTTAAAGTAGTGAAATTTACTTTGAAAAGTGACAAGGTTGTAATTTGCAGTTTTATAAAAGTTTCTACTTACGTATGAATAGTAAAATTAATTATATAATAACAGTGATTCCCGTGAGACAAGTTGCTTAACACTTAGGATTGTTCTGAAACACAATCGAAAAATATAGTCAAGTGAAACTTAAATAAATGTAATCACGAAAGTTAATTGTTGTAGCTTATTAGACCTCATTAATAATTTAAATAATTATTGAACTTATTTACATACTTAGTGATGAACAATCTTGTATAAAGTATGTGGACGATATGTCTAAGTGTTAACGCTCTAACATCTTGAGCTAGTGAGGCTGGTATGTGGTATAATGGCGTTAATTATAATATAAATAATCATTATTGAATGTATTTATGTTCAAAATAATATCTACATTATTATTGTATTAAAATTTTAAAAGTAACTAGCAGGTACCCGTCGCCTCTCAACTCGCTATATTTTTTTGATAAAAAATACCATAGCCTATATCTCTTATATAAAAGGCAATGTCCTGACTGACTGACTGCTCAACGTACAGCCCAAACTATAAAACCTAGAGACTTGAAATTTTGAGGATACCTTCGTTTTAATATGTAAGCGCGTACTAAGAAAGGACTTTGAAAAAAAATTATTTTAACTCCATTAAACTACTTAACCAGTCCAAATTTAATAAACAACGTACAGCCAATACCATTATAGCTAGAGACTTGAAATTTTAAAGGTACATTCTTACAACAATATCGAGATGTACTGAAAAAGGGGTGCACTGAAAACGATTTTCCAGTATGCAACCCCTAAAGAGGTAAACATGAGGTGCAACAATTTTTATTGGAAAAAATATGTTTTTCATCTGACCTTCTTAAAACGTAACATAGTCACTCTTAAGTATAAGTAATGAAATATATTTTTTACCTTTTCCTCAAAATGCACCTCCTAAAGAGATTAAAAGAAGGTATAAAATATTAAAAAGGGGTAAAATTTTGTATTGAAAAAATATTTGTTTTATCTTACATTCTAGAAATATGCTATGAAACACATATTTCAACATTTTTCTGAATTCATCCCCTAAAAGAATAAAAATGGAAAAAGAGTTATCATAGGAGAAAAAAAGTGTTTGCATTGGAGAAAATTATTTTTTATCAAATTTTCTTAAAAGTAAACAAAATATTTTAAAACACAAATTATGATACACGCAATTCAGTATTTTCCCCGAATTCATCCCCTAAAAGGACAAAAATATAGAATAGGTATAAATGTTTGTATTGGACAAAAATATTCTTGATCAGATTTTCTTAAATTCGAATGGAACACGTTTGAAGACAATAAAACAACATATTCAGGAAAAATATTTTTTCATATTATAGGTAAAATAATCATGAGTTTAGATGATCACGCTTTTATTAATATATTTTTTTATGTTTCTAAATAATTGCATTACTGAAACAGTTTAAGTTTCGTGGGCGAAGCCGCGACGGGTAATGCTAGTATATGTATATAAATATTTATATAGTATATATAAATTAGTTGCAGCTTGTTATTCTGTTTCTTTCATTCACGTTGCACATAATTAAAATTTTGTTTTAATTAATAATTCTATTTAATCGACATTTACTAAATGTTAATTTCAAATGATTAATTTTCAAATATTTATTTACATGGTTTTAATTTTGCGCATGCCTGTTGTTTGTATAATCCAATGAAACGTTGGCCTGAAATTGCTGACCTTTCAACATTTTTTAAAGCAGAGTAGCTTGTTTATATATATATATATATATATATATATATATATATATATATATATATATATATATATATATATATATATATATATATATATATATATATATATATATATATAACTGTAGTTAACATATACTCTCAGATTTATAATATTATTAAGGTTATACAATAATACTGTTTTATTTAATTTAAACATTTTCTCTTGTATGTTTGTATGTACGTAACATGAATTAAGTTATAGGCCTAACCTATTATAAATAATTGTAATTCATGTCTACCAATGTACATAAAAAAAAGTCAAAGGTTGTATATATGTTTGCGCTTTATAGAAATCTGTCTCTAGCTGTACGTTGATTATTTAAGTTGGACTGGACAAGTAGGTTAATGGCGTTAAAATCCATCTTCAATGGTACGCATCAGAGTTTGTGGTACCAATATTTCGTTGATTTTAATCTTGGACATGTTGTTTTCACTTTTTTAAACCATAAATTAAGTCTAATTACACAATAAAAATGTAACTAATATTATTACTACTGATTAACACTGGAGCAGTAAAAAGTGTTAAGGTAATAAAACCACTGGTAATACTAAGTTGGACCGTTGTTTTAAATTGATTATATGATTTACAAAAAACGTAAATACCTAAATATTTTAATTTAATTTGAACATAACCTCCTCTGACCCCACGTAACCATAAGTAAGTGTAGCACAATAAAATTGTCACTAATATTAGCCTACTACTACTGATTAACACTGGAGCAGTAAAAATGGTAATAATAAAACCACACTGGAACAATAAAACCACTGGTAATAATAAGTTGGATCGTTGTTTTAAATTGACTATGTGATTTACAAAAAACGTAAATTTCTAAATATTTTAATTTAATTTGAACATAACCTTCTTTGACCCCACGTAACCATAAGTAAGTGTAGCACAATAAAATTGTCACTAATATTAGCCTATTACTACTGATTAACACTTCAGAAGTAAAATGTTTTGACTAATATAAAATAAATGGAAATAATAAGTTAGACCGTTCTTTTAAATTGACTATACGGTGTTGTACATTGTTGGAAGAAGGTATCCAGAAAATTTAAAGTCTCTCGCTATAATAGTCTCGGCTGTACGTGATTGTTAAAATGTTAAAATGGTTTAAATGTGTTAAAATCAGTTTAAATGTGTTAAAATCAATTTTTTGCAAAATAATTTCTAAGTGCGTACGTAAACAATGAAACGAAGGTTCCTTCAAAGTTTCAAGTCTTTAGCTTTTATAGTTTAGGCTTTGCTTTGATTATGAATCAGAATATCTTTTTTTATAAATATATATTAGGCTACACTACTCAAGATATGTTTAATTATAAATTATTAAGCAATTTTTGCTTAATTGATCGGCAGTATAATGGCGTTAAATATAATTCAAGTGCCTTTATTGTTCAACTTATTTATATATAATTTTTTAAAACTTCATACTCTTCCATTTTAAGCTTTACAATAAAATATAATCGATAAAAACTCTACGAACAAAATTCCAGGAGCAGTATAAAGTGTCTCCGTGAGAGTGCAGTAGAATACAAATAATTGTGTGTGTACCAAAACAGCTGATTGCTAAAAAGACATTGTTGGAACTAATATTTAAATAATAACAATTTCCAAGACTTAAATAATTATTGACAGAATCAGTTTTGAAAGTAAAATCGGTAATATAATATAGGCCAGTTCTAATGTATAAATGTTATTAACTAAAATACTCTGTTTTTAGTAAACTGTAAATACTGTAGCCTAATTTAGGTAGGTATTATAAAATGCTGTTATAGTAGGTTTCATTTGTAAAGTTTCAATATGGTACAATGTTAGAATTCAGTCATTAATTTTATAGGTTATAATTTTAAATACGATAATCGAACGAAGTATTATCGCTATTGTACTCGTATTAAATAACCTAAATATAATGAATTATATTGCTTTAACAGGCTATACAATTATAAAATATAATTATAAGTATATTTTAACAGAAGTTCATCTTGAAAAGAAATAATAGTAGGTCTACATGGTTTTGTAACGATTTTACTTAGGAAAATGTGTACAGAAATCTTAAAATACAAGTACTGAATTACATATTAGTGTATTATAGTAATTAAATAAAGTCACTGGTATTATTTCAGGTGCTTAACTGTTAACTTTCTTGCTGCAAATTGTTGAATATTATTCGTTTCTTCGTCCTAATAACTGTCTCTAGTAATTAATAAATTGTTTGTTCTTCTTCTACGAAATAGAGTTTGTCCACAAACTGATATAAACTGTTTTCTGTTGCAGGTAAACATGGTTGGACTTGGTTGTCGTGAGTAATCTGGTTAATTTACATTGTTAAAAGTTTACTCAGCGGTTAGCCGCTAGCGTTTGAGGTGGCGTTACTGTATAGTTAATGTAGTGACGTCACTAGGCCTGACGTGTCTTCTTGGTTTACAGTATGCATGAAGGTGCTCCTTTGTGAAGGCAAGGCAACACGTGGTTGAAGGAAACTGTACACGATTTGGCCTCTTGTCATTAACAGAGTTGTATTAAACAGTTATATACAGTTGTCTCGATAGTACGTCTATCTATTTAATAAAAAATTATTAAATTTTTTAACGAGGAATTTTCGAATTTTACAATTAGAAGGAATATATTTTACCAGATGTTGGACACTGGTTCTCTCTTCTAACTTAACAAAGATAGGAAGCATTTCCATGTATTTATTATGGCTCATATAAGCAAATACTAATCAAGACTCGCAGCTGTAATGGTATTAGTGCATTTCTGGCAAAGTTATTTTTTTAATCTTACGATCATTTGAAGCTCTGATTTCACTATCATAATCAGCATTAAAATCTGCATAAATTAAAATTCAAAGTCAGTATATATATATATATATATATATATATATATATATATATATATATATATATATATATATATATATATATATATATATATATAAGCTGTCATACACTTTTTAATAACAGCTAAAAAAGTGTGATATAAAAATTAGGATATGCGTTAATTTCAAGGTCCTTTGTATTTGCCACTAAAAATAGTTTATTTTCCGAAATTAAATCTATCTGACGGCGGTCAGGGTTCATACTCGTATTTTTAACACATTTTTTAAAAAAAATTAAAGCTAATTTATGCAGCTTTTCACGCTGAATATGACTGCTACAGTAAGATTTTTGAAATTATCAAGCAAACGAGACAGTTCGCGTGTTACAATTATTTAATATAAAAAACTATTGCGCAGCGCTAAACCAAGGGTATTTTATATTCTACAAGTTGTTTATAGATTCCTAATTACTTAAGTTTCAATACATTTCTGCCAGTTTTTATAACGACGTAAAACTCATAAAATAAAAAAACTGGTGGTCACCAGTTTGCTTACATAAGTACCAATATACATTAAGCGATATTCCTTGGCCCAGATTTAGTAAAACACTAATGAACGATCAAACTTGTAGTTTCAGTTTCTTTTATACCGATAGATGCCGCTAGTCAACTTGAAAGTTAACATTCCGTTCAGAAATACTTTTACACACTGGTCTTGCTTTAATCGGAATCCTAAACTGTTATTGATTTGTCGTGAACACGCAATTAAATGCAGAATATATAAAAAAACGGAAACCTAACCTGTCAGCAGCGTAATAAAAAAATAATAAAATTTAAAAAAATCGAAGTTGTTTAACGTGACCAGTGTCTTTGCGAGCTGATTCTCTCAGTGAAATAATGCACAAACTTTCCCACATTCGTCACTTCTCTGACGTAAAGGAAAATGAGAACGCAGATTAGTTGGCATGTAAGGGTCATCGACCCAGCTTATAGGACCGGAAACTGAAAAAAGAAGAAGCCTTTGAGAGTATAAAAGAGATTCAAGGTATGCCAATGAGCTCATTGCGGGCGTTGATAGGACCAAGCAAAGATCCGTTTCATCTTCAATAAAAAGTAAGGTAAGATTGCAACGGGTTTTCTTGCGGAGTATGGATCTCTTAAGAGACTCTCAGCTTTGCAGAGGATGGTTTTACGGGAGGGAAAAGGAAACCTTGCACTACCAGCAGGTAGACTGTGACGCCTTAAGTAAAAAGGCAGCTAGAATTGTGGGAAGTTACTAATTACAAAAGGGGGTAGTTATCCGCTTAGAATCCTCTCCGAATTCTGGACTGAAGCTAACGCTAGAGAAAATGCAGTAACAGAGCATCTTAGGAATATAGAAGATCTATAAAGGTCGCAGTGTATTAGTAAACCTTACAAGCCATTCATTCAACTTTATTTAAAATGTATATCGAATGCAGGTAGTTGAACAGTAGATCCTTTAATTGCAGTGCTAAGGACCACAGAACCTCTTAACGTCTGGTACTAATTTTATAGAACAGCTTCAACACCTTCCTTTCCTAGCGTCAAACACTGCATTTGTTAACAGGTTCCGGAATATTTCCGTTTTCAAAGCAAAATTTTGTAGCATCCATTTTCAAAGTTTATTAATGCACTCTTAATAATGGTGTGTATTGATAAGTTTTTGAAAAAAAATGATTTATTCCGAAACGCGTCAGTAAATATTAAGTGTTTGAAGCTAGGAAAGGTTAGGAATATCTACTTTACAAAATTACAACATTCCTATCGGAAAAAATGTTATGAAATTCTGCAGTACTGACATTATCTGTCTCCGAACAGGAATGCTCAAAAGAAAGAAATAATTTATAAGGATTACCTCCCCACAAAGAAATAATTAACTGAATATTGATCAGTAAACTCGTGGAATGTGAAACATGCGGTTCTGCAGCAGACAGTGATAAAAATTCTTTTGATCTGCATTTACTTTTGCGATCATCGTTTCTATTCTCATCGCTTTTTGAAGAAACACCTGAGCTATGTGCATCTTTAATACTTCTAGTAATTTTAAAACATTCGCTGTTTCATTGTCCAAAAATTGATCCACGGTGACGCAGTTCTCTTCCGTAAAGCAATGCCACCTCTAAACGTTCTTCTAAACATTTCATAATGCTCAGAACGAATGTCGAAAACACATAATCTTCCGTGCAAATATGACTTATGGACAATTTGATTGAAAACAGATGTTCAGTAATACTCAACTTATGATTGCAGATACAATATTGAATACATGAAATTCTACGCATTCACCTTATTACGTTATCTCCCTAGTGGAAGAAAAGCTTGTGCTAACCTGTATGTCTAAAAACGTAATATAATGTTAGGTGAAGTATTTTCTCATAAATATTGTGTAAATAGTTCATACGTTTTGTCGCGTTAAATTCTTTTCTCAAAAACTCTAGTTTGGGAGCTTCAAGAAAAGATCCGTGAAATCGGTTTAACATCAAATTTAGCACTTAAGTGAAGAATATTAACTGAATTGAAAAAACAAAATTACTGTTAAAAACTAAATTGGAAAAAACTGAAGTATAGTTTTGTTTTCATTTTTCGTAATCGCTACCTACATTTTTTTTATTCAAAAATTAGAATAACTCATTCAGTAAAACGTTTTATATATCCAAAAATGGATGTTCAGGACATAGCAAAACCCGTGTTTCGGCACTTGGGAGCTACATTTTGAAAATTATTGAAATTATCGATTTTGGGAAAAACATTGTTTTATTTTTTTAAAACTAAAATATGACTTCGAATGTTTTATCTTAAAAAATTTGGAAGATAAGAAACATAACCTTAAAGATAAATCAAAGTTGTTAAAAAATGAATTATGAGTTGAATACTCTTCCATTGAAGACTCCTTCTGCTTGGTTAAACTCGTTTCTTTACGTTAATGTCAATGAAAAATATTTAGATTGTGTTAAATCAAGCAATCATTAACATAAGGAACAATCATTAAACATTTTTGTAGAAATGGTATATATGAGTACCACAGACCGATCGATAACAATTTAGGCAGACCATAAAGAGACCACTGTAAGCTTCTTCCCAAACACAGCTGCACTGTAATAAGAAATACGATAATAAAGTAATTACTATTCCGATTGGACGAGTAAAATTTCAAAAAAAACCTGACTGATTATGTAAAGTGTATGAAGATTAGATTTTTATTCTGGATGGGCAAACATACATGCTTCTGACTCTCTCTCTCTCTCTCTCTCTCTCTCTCTCTATATATATATATATATATATATATATATATATATATATATATATCTATATCTATCTATCTATCTAATCTATCTATCTATCTATATATATATATATATATATATATATATATATATATATATATATATATATATATATATATATCAGACGATGGAATGATTTATAGCGTATGAAAATGCCAAAAGCCCTCGCCGGGAATCGAACCCGAGTCCTCGGGGTGAAAGCCTAGCTCTTTCCAGCACATAATTCTGTGTTATTAAATTGCTCTACTTGCACAGTGTAATTTTTTTTCTTGTTTTTCTACAAAAATATTTGAATGAGACTTGAATATGTTTAAATAACATGAAAAAATATAAATTTTTGTTTTTTATTTTTATAAATATAGGGAGATTCATTTTTTAAACCACCGTACATTTAAATATATCTAAATTAATTTATTAATTAAATACTGTTTTTTAATAAAAATTACAAATTAATAGGTATAATTTTAAAAATAACACATTATTACTGAATTGTTCTTAATTTATAACTTAATTCATATTTTAAAAATTATTAATCAGAAATAAAGTAATATTTAAAAAAATATTAAACATATGCATAAGAAAATCATATTTTAAAATTACAGTACTAGGCTACTTGAGTTCACACAAATAAAAAATCATATTTTTTTTAATGAATGACATTTTTGAAAACAGTCTTTCGATTTTGTTAAACAAAGTGCAATTTTACAGACACTGCACTCCCAGTCACTTCGAATTGGCTTTATCTTTGTCCACAGCGCCTTCCAGTAGTTCTTTGATGACTTGCAGATAGAAGCCGTATTTCATGAGATAATTTTGGTTTTTTAGTTATTACTTCTCTTTTAGATGAGCCAGGGCTTGATAATTGAACCAATTTTTCACTTACGAGTCCGTTGATTGTTTGTCGTCGAAAATGTTTCATATTTTCTTTTGGCTTGTTGTACGAATAAAGAATGAAAGAGTTTACTACACAGGCATCTACAAAATAAAAAAGAATCCGATGTCACCATTTTCTACTTTTTCTATCTATCTCGTAAGTAGATTTTAATTGGTCAAATTTATCAACACAATTCATATTCATATTGTAATCTTAACAGATTTAAGGTATAACAACTTCAATTTCTGTACCATCTTTTTGTCTTCTTTTAACAGTTTATACACCTTCTGGATTATTGAAATTTGAAAGTACCTAAACACATCTTTTATCCATCCACTGTACAGCTACTATACCATTATTACTGCTCCACCACTCATATTCTCCCTGTTTTAGTGACTTTTCCATTTAAAATTTTGGTAGATTGACCCTTCCATTATTTACTGTTCTACATGCTAAAATAGATTTCAGTTTCAATTAATTTATAACTTGTAAAATAGTTATCGAAATACACTTTGTGAGAGAGCCCCTCTAGTTCTGCAGTCATATTTAAAACAACATTTTCCACTAATTTTTTTTCAATTTTATTTTCTTTTTTTCCTGTATAAATTTAGAATTTTAACATATAGCCACTTTTGTCTGCTAAAACCCATACTTTGTAACCCCTTTTATGGGCTTTTTATGCATGTATTGTTTTAAATATGATCTGCCTTTAAACTTTATCATACTCTCATCAACAGCCAGTACAGAAGATGGGTTGAAACATTTAAAAAAATTATTCTGAATCTTTTTCAAGAAAGGTCGTATTTTATACAGTTTGTCGTAATAGACATCTGTCCTCGCACAGGCATAACACTGTTATCGTTAAGATGTAAGTTACCTAAAATCCAGCTAAATCTACTCACAGACATGAGTTTTGAATTATATGGATCATTCATATCAGGTTCACTAATCCAATAATCACGATAACTTGGTGACTTTTTAATTCCCATAAGCAAATTTATTCCTAAAAAAATCTTTATTTCTGTAACAGTTACAGGTGTGTATCTTTTACCATTTTGCTCAGCATATAAATTCGTTTGGAAAACTATTTCTTCTAATATATCATTGTTGATAAGTAGAGAAAATATTTGGAATGGACTAGCATCATCAACATTATTAACAAATTGTGTTGGGCCCCCTACTATTATAGGTTCTATTTTACCTCCATTATAACTATTTATTTTATTCCAAGAATTGATAAAAGTAGTTGCATTATTTTCAGAAATAGAATTATTGAGTGATTCATTATCGTTTTCGAGATCTGACTTGTTAGCATCGATATCAATTGTAAAATCTTTTTCAGTCTCACATATTTCTGTTGCAATATTAAAATCCGAATCTAACTCAATATCATTTATTTCAGAGTCTGAATTTGATTCGGTATCTGACGGCACTGACTCAAGCAAATATTCTTCAATATCATCATTACTAAGTAGTTTTCTTTTTTTACTCATTTTGATTTCTGAAACGATAAAATTAAAACCTAATTAACTCTCAGGATAACAGTGTTAACCTAACCTCAAAAAATGGTTATGTTGCACGGTGGTCTACTTTATAAACCAGGACAATTCTACATATAATTAATAGTAGATAATGAAAAATAAATGATTAGTACTTACATACAAAGAAAAGAAACAAATAAATCCATTACATATACAATTTCATTGTAAAAATTAAGATTAGAACATAACACTTCAAACAAAATCTTGCAACAACAAACTAATAAGACCAAGTTGTTATTATGATTAACTGACTAATCATTTTGTAAGAATGTTGACATGTCTGCACTCTATGCTGTCTCTAATGTACTAATAGAACTAACAAAGGAGGTGGTTCACATTTTGTGCTTCTGAGTCACAAAGGATAAGATATTTTCTAGGTGGTCTAAAATTTGAACCACCATGCAAGTTATGTGAGAAAAAGGTGGTCCAAATTCTGGACTCTCTGTCTGAAAGAGCTAGTACGCTATCCACTAGGCCACCGAGGCGGATACTCTCTCTCTCTCTCTCTCTCTCTCTCTCTCTCTCTCTCTCTATATATATATATATATATATATATATAGAGAGAGAGAGAGAGAGAGAGAGAGAGAGTTAAATATCTATTTAATCTATATGTAATCTATCTACATATTTGTGTCACTAACGATATAAACTTTTTTAAAATGACGATCATAAAGCATCTACACAACCACGCTCATGCGCGTACTCACACACACATTGACTGTTTAAACGGCTTCTTGTTGAATAATTCATTTCTCTTCTCCTGTTCAGGGATGTACATAAAGGGAGAGGATTTGGAAAGTAGGCATCTGACAGATTGATAAGTCTAATATGCCAGTGTCAGTTGGAGCATATGTTACTCGAATTATGCGCAGCGCTGATCTAACGTCTATTGACTTTTTAACGTATCATATCGTCACCCGCTGACACAGTTAATTCGACACTTTTTCTTGCATTTTAATAAAATCGAAAATTTCAAATTTGTTTTTCGAAAATTCCCAGTTTATAATTCTGTGTTTGTATAGTGTTTCAAATAATGATAACATATTATCGCGGCAAGCAGCTTAAAAAAGTAATAATCGCGGCAAGCAGCTGTCTCGCTGACGTGATGGGAGCGAATTTCCAACAGTGTTTTTATCGAACTTCCATTGGAAATGAGCTGTTGGAGCGTCTATCACGGTGAGACCCAGATTCGAGATATCACTTTTTCAGAGGTCATTCAAATTTTTATACGTATATGTATTAGCACTATCTCGTTAAAAATTTTATTTCGATTTGATTTAAACTTACAAAAAAAATTGATTTTCGTGGTAGCTTGGGCAAGATTGTTAACTACCAAAGTTCGTTCATCAGTTTCAAAATGGCCGCTATTTCAAATATTTAAATATTTAGTACATTTTGTCACTAATATTTTTGAAAATCTATGCCACTAATTATCGGTGCCTACTTCGCTTCATAATACAATTTCATTCTTTTTGTACTGCCCAGTTTGTATTGCTCTTGTCAGACCTCTGCCCATTTTGTATTGCTCTTGCCAGACCCCCGCCCATTTTGTATTGCTCTTGTCAGACCTCCGCCCATTTTGTATTGCTCTTGTCAGAACCACCGCATATTTTATATTGCTTTTGTCAGACCTCCGCCCATTTTGTATTGCTCTTGTCAGAACTACCGCATATTTTGTATTGCTCTTGTCAGACCTCCGCCCATTTTGTATTGCTCTTGTCAGAACCACCGCATATTTTATATTGCTTTGTCAGACCTCCGCCCATTTTGTATTGCTCTTGTCAGAACCACCGCATATTTTATATTGCTTTTGTCAGACCTCCGCCCATTTTGTATTGCTCTTGTCAGAACCACCGCATATTTTATATTGCTTTTGTCAGACCTCCGCCCATTTTGTATTGCTCTTGTCAGAACTACCGCATATTTTATATTGCTTTTGTCAGACCTCCGCCCATTTTGTATTGCTCTTGTCAGAACCACCGCATATTTTATATTGCTTTTGTCAGACCTCCGCCCATTTTGTATTGCTCTTGTCAGAACCACCGCATATTTTATATTGCTTTGTCAGACCTCCGCCCATTTTGTATTGCTCTTGTCAGAACCACCGCATATTTTATATTGCTTTTGTCAGACCTCCGCCCATTTTGTATTGCTCTTGTCAGAACTACCGCATATTTTGTATTGCTCTTGTCAGACCTCCGCCCATTTTGTATTGCTCTTGTCAGAACCACCGCATATTTTATATTGCTTTGTCAGACCTCCGCCCATTTTGTATTGTTCTTGTCAGAACTACCGCATATTTTGTATTGCTTTTGTCAGACCTCCGCCCATTTTGTATTGCTCTTGTCAGAACCACCGCATATTTTATATTGCTTTGTCAGACCTCCGCCCATTTTGTATTGTTCTTTTCGGAACTACCGCATATTTTGTATTGCTTTTGTCAGACCTCCGCCCATTTTGTATTGCTCTTGTCGGACCTCCATCCGTTTTGTACTCTACTTGTCAGACCCTCGTCCATTTGGTATTATTCTTTTCTTTTTTGTATTTCTCTTGTTAAACACCCATTTTTGTCATGTTTGGTACAGACGCGATCGTCACTTATTCAATTACCGTAAATAGCACGATTGTTTAAAAACTAAACCTGAAACTTAATTAATATTAAATTTACTGGTATTCGGGGAATATAAAGTGCAATATTACATCTAAAACAATAAATTAATGGGTTTTATCATATTTTTGAAAAACTGAGCAAATCGATTAAACAATTTAATAATTTACAGATACAGAATACGTTACGTAAATAAAACTGAAGTATTCAAAATTGATTTACAAACAAATAAAAAATATCTGAGATACTGCCAAAGACTGTAGTAACCGTTTGTGAAACGCAATTTTGTTTTCTTCTCGTTTTAACATAAATAATCAGACAGTATATATGGTCTGGAATCAATGAACTCAAACTACTTGATGAAAATGTACAGTGTGTTTGTTCTGTACTGTTGGGATGAACATCGATAGAAAAATATCGATGTTGACATCTTTAAAATCTATCAGTGCCAATAAAACATAGAAAGGAGTTTTGCTGGTGAGAAAGCGAGTAAAGGTCATGTCAGTGACAACATTGTTGATTCGTGAGAGCGAAAGGAAAACTGATACACGCCTAACTTAGTTTCACTAATTGATTAGTTTAGCTGTTTTATTGTTGTGTTGACAATTTAACTATTTTGGCTTTATTAATACGATAAAAAATTCTTAATTATAAAACATTTGGATTATACAGAGTAAAATGTAGTGTAAAATATTTTTCTAGTGTAGTGAAGTGGTATAATAATTCAAGATATTTTTGATTCAAAAAATTACTGCAAAAGAAATACCTGGACTACAATGTGATAGTTTAGCGAAAGTTATATGGAAAATGTGCGTACACTGAGACCAAACTAAAAGCGAGTATTGTTACGGGAATGTTGTAAACAGGTTCGCAGAGGTAGGCTGTTTGAAAGCCGGGAGATAATTGCTGGAATTTAGCGTTGATTCGGTGTTAGTAAGCGGAACTAGTAGGGTGACTTCGCTGCCTAGACGATGACAAATAGATGTTATTGTTGCAACAATTTAGTTACTAATAACAGCGCCAGTTGCAGAGCAGAGTTTAGAAAGTAAACTAGGAAAGGGCATTAGTAAACATTAGGAAGTAAACATTAGTAGGTGGTGTAAGTTTCTGGAAAACACTTTCTTCCTCGACCGGATCTACTGAACAACACTTGTTTAATTCAACAGGAAATCCTGACAAGTTGTAATCATTATTGGACATGGTCATTTCCGGAATCATCTACTTAAGTCGACTCTTAGAGTTATGTGGTCTTGGTAGGAGAACTTTAAAGAGGTCATAACTTTTTTCTCCATGTGACGAAATAACTTGGTAATTTTCCCAAGTGAAGATTTCGATATGATATTATATCGGGCAATTTAAAACAATGCGAATTTTGGGACGAAAATTCGCTCTGATAAAATCTCTTTCCACTCTATCCATGAAGATTTAGGTATGATATTGTAGTGAATTATTTACCGAAAGTTTTGCTAAAACAATGTGAAGTTTTAAATTTTTGGACAAAAATTCGCTCTGCTAAACTTATTTTCCATTCTATCTATGAAGATTTAGGTATAATATTGTACTGAATGATTTACCGAAAGTTTTGCTAAAACAATGTGAAGTTTTAAATTTTTGGACAAAAATCCGCTCTGCTAAAATTTTTTTCCATTCTATCTATGAAGATTTAGGTTGATAATGTACTGAATTATTTACCGAAAATTTGCTAAAACAATGTGAAGTTAAAATTTTGGGACAAAAATCCGCTCTGCTAAAATTTCTTTCCACTTTATCTATGAAGATTTAGGTATAATATTGTACTGAATGATTTACCGAAAGTTTTGCTAAACCAATGTGAAGTTTAAAATTTTGGGACAAAATCCGCTCTGCTAAAATCCCTTTCCACTCTATCTATGAAGATTTAGATATGATATTGTACTGAATGATTTACTGAAAGTTTTGCTAAAACAATGTGAAGTTTAAAATTTTGGGACAAAAATCCACTCTGCTAAAATCTCTTTCCACTCTATCTATGAAGATTTATGTATGATATTGTACTGAATTATTTAACGAAAGTTTTGCTAAAACAATGTGAAGTTTTAAATTTTTGGACAAAAATCCGCTCTACTAAAATCTCTTTCCACTCTACTCGTATCTATGAAGACTTAGGTATGATATTGTACTGAATTATTTACCGAAAGTTTTTCTAAAACAATGTGAAGTTAAAATTTTGGGACAAAAATCCACTCTGCTAAAATCTCTTTCCACTCTATCTATGAAGATTTATGTATGATATTGTACTGAATTATTTAACGAAAGTTTTGCTAAAACAATGTGAAGTTTAAAATTTTGGGACAAAAATCCACTCTGCTAAAATCTCTTTCCACTCTATCTATGAAGATTTATGTATGATATTGTACTGAATTATTTAACGAAAGTTTTGCTAAAACAATGTGAAGTTTTAAATTTTTGGACAAAAATCCGCTCTACTAAAATCTCTTTCCACTCTACTCGTATCTATGAAGACTTAGGTATGATATTGTACTGAATTATTTACCGAAAGTTTTGCTAAAACAATGTGAAGTTAAAATTTTGTGACAAAAATCCACTCTGCTAAAATCTCTTTCCACTCTATCTATGAAGATTCATGTATGATATTGTACTGAATTATTTAACGAAAGTTTTGCTAAAACAATGTGAAGTTTTAAATTTTTTGACAAAAATCCGCTCTGCTAAAATCTCTTTCCACTCTACTCGTATCTATGAAGACTTAGGTATGATATTGTACTGAATTATTTACCGAAAGTTTTGCTAAAACAATGTGAAGTTTAAAATTTTGTGACAAAAATCCGCTCTGCTAAAATCTCTTTCCACTTTATGAAGATTTACGTATGATATTGTACTGAATGATTTGCTGAAAGTTTTGCTAAAACAATGTGAAGTTTAAAATTTTGGGACAAAAATCCACTCTGCTAAAATCTCTTTCCACTCTATCTATGAAGATTTATGTATGATATTGTACTGAATTATTTAACGAAAGTTTTGCTAAAACAATGTGAAGTTTTAAATTTTTGGACAAAAATCCGCTCTGCTAAAATCTCTTTCCACTCTACTCGTATCTATGAAGACTTAGGTATGATATTGTACTGAATGATTTACCGAAAGTTTTGCTAAAACAATGTGAAGTTAAAATTTTGGGACGAAAATCCGCTCTGCTAAGGTGTTTTTCCACTCTATCTAACTGCTTAGTGTATTAAACCGGATTACCAAAACGTACGTATGAAAATGCGTGTTTTTATGGGCTCACATCTTGAAAATGAAGGAAGCTGCAGGATTACTCTTTATGGCCATCGTAAAGGCCGTCAAACGTAGACAGAGAAATCCTTAAACTCTTTTAGTAGAAAAAAAATACAACGGTATGAAAATGACACTTACATTTTTCATCTTTTCTTTTGTAAATTCGATTACGGCCATCGATCATTTAACCGAATTTGGCGAACAAAACTCAATTTTTTTGTTTGGTTTTAAATAACGTTCAAATTTGTACTGAATTAACTTAAACAATATTGTAGTTAATGTTTACTATATATAGGCCTATATATATATATATATATATATATATATATATATATATATATATATATATCACTTTGTTCCGTATGTTGACCTGTTGTATAAATGTTATGAAGGAAGTAGTTGTAATTCGGTGAAAAACGTTAAAATAAATGGAAAATTTAGCAATCACTTCACTCAGCTGTCTCGCTGTTGTAACACATCCGATTTCACCGCCAGGTTCAGATGTAAAATGTTCACAAATGACACTAACATTGAAAATACAAAAATTAACCCAATTAACAATTGTATATATTTTTTTTTATTGTACATTTTTTAACGCTTTAACGTATTTTGCTGGGTAATGAACTACGAGCTACTTTAAAAACCAATTTTTGTGACAAATTTTAATCAAATTTGACCGAAATTTTCTAACACTAGTCTAAGCGCACTATTTGTTCATTGGTCAGTGTCTTTGTTCATTTCAAAGTCAGGATTATGTCAGAATTTTCTATTACACATTATAAGTACTTAAAAACTAATACATTACATTTTTTCATTGTAATGTGTTTTTGATTGAATACCTCGATCTATACAGTTTGTCAAAGTTATAAAAATATTAAATTCCTCTCGACGAACCAATCAGCAAACACCACGTGGTTGAAAACAACACAATCGGCAAACACGATAGATTCTGAATAAATTATTAAAACACACACTGGGAATTCAAACAGTGGAATTAAACACGAGCACGGTAATTTTAGTAGATAATATTCAACTTTAAAACCAATAATTCTAAATTATATGAGTGGAGGGGGTGGCGGGGAGGGAGAGAGGCGTCGCCACGTGGGGCACGTCGGGACGCCTGTCAGTGCGGTGTTGTCAGCGTACCTAGTCGCATCGTGTGTAACCTACAGGTAAACCTACAGGTTGTGTAACTTACGTGTGCATGCCAAGCTCAAGTGAAATCAGTGATTGTGATGTGTCACGTCTATGTGTTGTGATTAGAACCCAACCCGATGTCTTCTTTAGTGGTCAGTATCCACAGTCAGTCGCACTCTCTGCATGCACTCCTTTCTATTCTCTTACTCTTAGTGAATGTTCAGTGTTATCATTTTGTTTTAGTAAAAAGCTTGTTTTTCGTTTTGTTAATATTGTTCGTTAAACAAACTAAATAAGTCAGGAAATAAACATAAACAAATTTACACATAAAACGCTTAACATAATTTCTAAACTAAAAATCAATTTTGTAAAAACATTTTAAACTAAACTAAAAATTATATGTGCTTTTTAACGTTTTGTTAAGGGAACACAGAAAAACTTTCGTTGTTTTCAAAATGTGAAATAAAATTTAATGTGTATTTAACCAAGCTTATTTCTTTTGCAAAGTATTTAAAAATAATAATACAGATTTTTTTAAATTTTAATCTATGCTTCAAACGTTTAAAGACGCTCTCAATTTAGAACATGACATAAACGAAACGAGCTCTAACTGAATAGAAGTTTTAAATAAGTTTTATTATATTTTTTAAATATTTTTTTCTACACAAATTTGTTTTTAAAATAATTTCTGTAATGGTAAATCGGCAAAGAATGCAGTTGAAATCGTAAATGCCATTAAAAATTTCTAAATAACGATGAATCAGCTGTTATTTCTGTCGGGCGGTAAACCAATCAGCTGTTCTAATACATTCCTTATGTTAACGGTAAATAAATTACGATTGTTTTGAATAGTTTTGAGTAATTAAATTCGCTGCAATACAGTCACTAAAATTGTTTTCTTATGAATGAATGAAATATTTCAGTTATACTTTTGGTACATAACTGAAAAAAAATAACGAATTAAAACAGGCATTGTAATAGAGGGCAATACATGTATATTGATTCTTTCCTATACGAGACATTGTGAGAAGACAGAAAAATTTAATTTATATGCAAAATGGTGGTACTTCCTCGTTTTAAATTTCGTTTCGTTTTCAAAAACGTTTAACGTAAAACAGATGTCGTGGTATTGTTAGTTGGATATCAGCGATACAGCTGCGCACCGCAATTATAAAACAACAGGACACATAAACTTCGTGTCAAAATAAACTGAAACAATTTTTACTTCATTTTTCAGTCGATTTTTGTTTTTCACGCAAACACGTGCGCTATTAAGCAGGACTGAACAAATCGCTTGTGGCAAATATGGTTTTGGATATTATCCACAGATTTGTTAAGCTTAGAATTTTGTTTATCTAATTTTATCTATAAAAAAAAGTTTGACATTTAATTCGTACTAGGTTTATTTTATAAATATAACGTAAACAGTGTAGAACAAAGTAACCAACACTAACAGGTATTTATTTTTATTGAAAATATATCGCTACCTGAATTTAGCAGTAAAAAAGTTTCTTTGCATCTTGGAAAACTGACGCCGTAACGATATTTTTGGAAATATTACCCAAAGTCTTCAAATGTAAAATCAAAGAAACTATTTCGTGAATGCTAAAAATACATACATTTAGTAAACCAAACTGCACTTTCACACACACACACACACACACACACACACACACACACACACACACACACACACACACACACACAACACTTCTGTTGAACGTTATATTTTTTTAAATCGCTATATAGTTTCGTGTTCCTTTCAGACTGTAGTCCCGTAGTCATTGTTTTCAAATGAAGGCCATTGCAATTCAATCTCTTACTTGAATTAGTACATTTGTAAATCACCGCGACACGCAGCTGCCTCGTTGACGTGATGGAAGCGTATTTTCAAAAATAATTTTTTATATCACCCTCTTTTTGAAACTCTGGTTTCAACATTATAAACAGCACTGAAATCTGTATATAGTAGCATTTTAATTTTACAAATTGCATTGCAAGTACGAACACGAACCCTGACCGCCGTGTAATTTAATTCGTAAATTTCAGCGGCATTTGAAAACGTTAAATGCCAATTTATGCGGTTTTTAACGTTGATTACGATCGTGAAATTATATTTTCAGAAGAATTTGTGACAAAAATGTTGTGCATTTTTGAAAATTTTAAGTGACCGCCATTTTGAAACTGTGGAAAGAATTTTTTTACGAATTTTTCTAAGATATCACTAAAATAGTTTGTTCTTCCAAGTAAAACAAAAATGGTTTAATAATTTCCCTACTTTATTTCATAATATTCTTTTTTTTTTTAATTAACCCAGCGAAGCGAGGTTTCTGTTTTAAATCGTCCGTTCAGCATTTGTGTGTTTGTTACGCATTTTTTGCCAAACGCATCGACCGACTGTTTTTAAATTTGGTACGAAAGTACTTCGTATAAAGCCTACACAACGTATGTGTAAATTTTTTTCTTATTCCGTTTCAAAATGGTGGCCTCTTATTTAACGATGACAAGTGTAGTTGCTGCCATAATTTGGGCCTATCATAATTTTGACCGCTTCAAGGAGAAAGAGCATAAAATTTCCAATAAAGGTGTTCCAGTAACATTTCCCCCTGTTTAACGGTTACCGGTTAACAGGCGGAAGCCCGCCAAAAGTTACGAACGCGTCAGAGTGCTGTCGTAAAACTGTGGCCAAGGAATTAAGAACAAATTGCGAGATTTACTTTTCTTTGAACTACTGGTATTTTTACATTTGGGATGAGGTAGGTCGTATAAAATGTTGTGCACTTTTACTTATTCACCAAGATTTTCTGTCATGTTTAAAAAAACAGCGATATCAGCGATTAGTTTGCAAATCAAACAAGGCACGTTTGAGTCACCATCGCGTTGTGATCGCTGCAAAACGTAACACTGAATCAGCTGTCTGAATACATTGATCTAATTAAAGAGTAACACCTGATCACCACCGCAGCGATATGCGGGAGAATTTATTCACGCAAATTTTCTTCTCAGAAGTAGTTTCAAAAAGCTCAATAACTTTCTCTATGCACGGACAAATGTCTCGATGTATATTCATTGAAGCCAGGCAGGTTAACCTTTCTTCAACCGTCCGTTAACATATCCACGTTTTCACTCATTTGAGGTAGAAAACGACTGTCCTGACACTACAAGAAGTCGAATACTTACCGCCGGCCTAGACCAGAAGCCCAGGGCTACAGAATACCTTGTTTATAACTAAAAATAATTCCATTTTATAATTATAAAGAAAGAGATATTTAAATTATGATTTTAATAATTTGTAATTTTATGTTGCAACGTAATTTATGTAATTTTTGGTAGGAATCTGATTTTTTTTTCGAAAAGAGCGACCGCTCCTTCGATACGTGCCTCTTTCACTGTGTCAATCTTTATACAAATACAACTATCGATTTTCAAATCGTCGCTATTTCAGTTTTTTAAATGCGAAGATATTGTTTTCACCATATCTCACAGAAAAGAAACGTGTAGCTTTTAGAAATATCTAAAACACGATAATGTCGGTCACGCTGTTATACACTAATACCAATACGAATAACGGATATTAGAAATCCGCTTGTTTCAAGTCAGCGAGAGAGATGCGTGTCGCAATTATTCTACAACACGCATGACTTGAATGCAAATCCCATGTGATTACTGCCCACTCCGTTGTTCGTGTACAAGTAGGCCTGCATAACTCACACAATCCGTTACGATTTTCAGAAAATTATGTCGCTTTACTTGTCCAACTGCTAGGTTTGCGTTTCATTAATAGCATAATGAATGGAACTGTTGCGATTATATGAATTTCAAATCAGATGTTTTTTTTAGGCAATATCATATCAAGGAAAATATAAAGTTATAGTTTTTCTGTCTGTTAAAAGGAAAAAATGTGGCACAAAGCCAAACCTAAAGTTTTAAGAGTTTTAAGTGTTACTTTGTCAGTATTAACAATATACTTCATTGTTATAAGGGGATATTACACTATCAAAAATAATTGTCAAATATTTTTTAAATATTTTGTGGCCTTATGTCAAATGTTATTTGTCAAAATTGTATCAAAGAGAACATATTACATTAGTTAATTTTTTTTATCTTGATATATTATCTGGACATATTTGGAGGTTATGTTTACTCAAGTGCAATAGCTCTAATGGATCGAATAATGTTGATTTGTTATACTACTACATTAAGCGGTTATCTTTCTGTGGCTACTGAATAAAAAGGGAGGAAAACAAGTTCAGGTACTAACAAAGGTGAAAGATACTATGTGTAAGTATAAATATTATTAGAGAAATGCATTTGGAAGGTCGTGATTCAAACATACGGTTTTTAAGAATGAGTATATTTAAAACCTTGGTTTTGTAAACATTAGTATGGACATTCCATAAAACACTTTCTTTTTCATATTGTAGAATTAATGTTTTTTACGGCTTCAAAAGTACTTAACGGTTTCGCCATCGTTTTAAATCGTAAGCAACAAAAGGAATGGAAGGAATAATATGTCACAAACAAAAAATATCAAAATGGTTATGTATACCTACGTATTTTCAACATCTTTGTCAAAGATTACAACATGTAAATGATTCATCAAAGTTTGACAAAAGGTTTAGTCCATCAAAAACCCGTCAAATTTATTTCATCAAATATCTTTGATCAAAGAAATTTGACGTTTCTATGGTAACGAAATATGTTGTTAAGTAATATTCGATGAATAAAGCAACAAAATTTTATATTTTTAATATATATCTGTCGTGTATGTACATATGTATTGGTCAACAGCTTTTTACTACACCAATTGACCGATTTCTGTGAAATTTCACAGTCATATTCAAAGAAAATCTATAAATATGCATATCCTTATATAAATCTTATATACTTTAGCTACCCTGGTCTATAAAGATCCATATGATGACTTACTCGCCCCCAACCATTAAGTATCTCAAACATGATATTCAAGAAAACTGTCGATGTTGTAACGAAAATAACTTTTTTTTAATTTCCAAAGCTTAAGGTGAATACTTTAAAACAAGATTCGAACTTAATGAAACGTGATGTAATAAAAAGCCTAGTTATTTTTCGTGTTTTTTATGAATATGAAAGCACTTTTTGATATTTTTTTATTTAAGTGGTTAAAATACTTAATTGACAGTGATATTTCCAAACTGTTATCGTCTTTTCTGTGTTTGAAATTATTGCTTAATGTTGGAATTCCTATTGTTATTGTTTATTCTGATATTTGCTACCTTTTGTTTCGAGAGTACGGATCAACTCAGGTTTTCAAGTTCCTAACTTAAAATATAAACTTAACAAAAATACTTAAATAAAACAGAAAAATAAAAGGTCAAACACTGAAACGTTAAACAAAAAATATGATCAAAGGGACAACAAGTCACAACAGGAACGAAAAGTATACGTCACAGCTGACAAACATCTTATCAAAGCTGAGGTTTGTGTTGGCCAAAAGTGAACAAGTATTACTGTGTGGTCACTTGTAATAAATGCCTTACTTTCACAATTTCAGTCCGATTTGGTTCAAATTTACCACGAAAATATTTCTAATCTAATTTTCTTAATCAACGAAATTCGTTCAAAAATTCCAAATTGCGGCAATTTCAAAGCTTTACAAATTTTATTTATTGTCTTAAATTTTATTATAAACCTGATATCACTATAGTAATTAAAGTTAAAAAGTGCTACTAGCATTTTGAATTTTCAAAATTATGTAATTTCATTTCACGGCAATATTCACTTCAATATTTTCAACGTAATTTGAAAGTATAAAACGCTAATATATGCAGTTTTTAATGCCGATTATAAAGGAGAAATAAGAATTTTAAAACATAGTAAGAAAAAGAAAACAGTTTTGGAAATTAGCTTCTATTACGTCAGCTAGCCAACTTCGTGCGGCGATTATTAAATTCAAGTCATCCTTTATAAATAGTTTAACTGGTTTAAGTCTAATTAATTATATCGTTTATTTTGGGTTTAGGCAAATATTCATTAGCCTTACTTTAAAACTGACAATAGCCGCCTCGGTGGCCTAGTTGATAGCGTACTGGGCTTTCACCCCGAGGATCCGGGTTCGATTCCTGGCCAGGGCTTGGCATTTTCATACGCTATAAATCATCCCATCGTCTGCATTAGCCCAAGTGTGCACAATAGTCGGACGTTAAACACCAAAAAAAAATAAATAAAACTGACAAAAACTAATAAAGCTTGACAAAAATATCAGTAAAATTTGTAATGCTGGTTTTGAACTTATTTGGATATATATAGATGTAGCGAACTACTTCTTGTTTCGGTACTTAAGGGCTTGTAGTAGCTCAATTTTGAACCATATTAAGAAAGTTAGGACATTAGCTTTTTACCGTTTTTTCCTAAATTGAAACTGATTTCATTTTTATTATATCTGAATCCGTCGTGATTGACACATTTATCAGCAAATTATGTCAATGAGCAATTGCAGCAATCCTGACCTCACCTGACCTCAATTGCAGCAAAAGCACACCAATCCTGACCTTAAAACACATTTTTAAGGTGTCGTTACAAAGTTGTGTTTGTGTTTTTACAATTTTCGTCAGATTTGATTTGAACTTATTACAAAAACTTCTTTCGGTAATAGCTTTGATTAGTTCGTTATCCAGCAAAATCCATTCTGTTTTGTTAACGAACGTCATCAATTCAAAATTATACGGGTTTGAATATGTGATTTCTTCACCGTCCACAATAACATTAATAAATTGAAATTTAAATGTTTAAAAAAGCAATAAAAATACAAAAATGAACTAACCGCTGCCAATGTAAGGCCAACATTTTCGAATTACCAATGCATTATTTATATTAATCAATATAAATAATAATTGATGCCGATTTTAACACTAATTATAACAGTGAATTTTACTCTGAACACGTCAGGTAGATTATTGAACTACATGCCGCGATTATTAAAAAAACAATACAAATAATACTGTACTTCTTTACCGAAAAACGTGAGGTTCTTTCAAATCGAGTTTGCTATTTGTTTTGTGCGTTTGCTTGTTTGTTACGCAGTTTTGGTCAAACGTATTGACAGATTCTTTTCAAATTTAGTACGGAGGTACCTTGTATAAAGCCCTAACGATTTTTGTGTAAAATATTTTCCCATTTCACTTAAGTTTCAAGATGGTGACCTCTAATTTACAATAAGGAGTTTTAGCCAAACACATTGATTAGTACTTTTGAAATTTAATAAGAAGCTCGAGCAACGTATGTGTTATAGTTTTCCATTCACTTCCGTTTCAAGATGGCGGCTTATCACTTACAATGATGAGTGTACGCAGTTTTAGCGAAACGCATTGATCGATTGTTTTGAAATTTGATACAAAGTTACCTTGTGTAAAGTTCAAATGATATATGTGTAATGCCACGTAATGAAACGTACGTAAGTGAAAATGTGTAAAATTTGTCCACATTTACTTCTGTTTCAAGATGGCAGCCTTTGACTTAACGATGACGACTAAATTCAATTTGTTTAAAACACATTGGTCGATTGTTTTGAAAGTTATAACGAAGATACCTTGAATATAGCCCAAAAGGTGTACGCGTGAGACTTTTTCATACACTTCCGTTTCAAGATGGCGGCCTTTGACTTAACGATGACGACTAAATTCAATTTGTTTTCAAACACATTGGTCGATTGTTTTGAAATTTAGTACGAAGATACCTTGTATATAGCCCAAAAGGTGTACGTGTGAGACTTTTTCATACACTTCCGTTTCAAGATGGCGGCCTCTGATTTACAATAACGAATGTACACAATTTTAGTCAAATGCATTAAACGATTGTTTTGAAATTTTTTACGAAGATATCTTATACATTGCACAAATGATGTATAAATTTTTTTCTATTTACTTCCGTTTCAAGATGGTGGCCTCTGATTTAACGATTACGAGTATATACAATTTTAAATAAACTCATTGGCCGATTGTAGTGAAATTCAGTACGAAGGTACTTTGCCATATAGAGCCCGAAGAGCGTATGTGTAAATTTTTACATTAACTTCCGTTTCAAGATGGCTGGCTCTGATTCATCGTATGTACCGGTTAAATTGACGAGAGGTTAAATTTGAGAGCATTCTGTTTTCTTATTAAGAATATAATGTCGAGCTTTTTTTGCTTAACATCCATACTTTGTCAGTTAAACTAATGAGGACGAAACGGTAAAGGGTTTTAACGGTAAGAAAAAAACAACGGGAGCAACTGCGGCTCGAACTAAGAACCTTTACGTGCGCAATTAAGTGACACAGTAGACCGACCGATGCTTTAGCCACTTCGATCACCGAGCGAGGTCTACAGTACTTTAAACTACTAGTGTATTTTTTAATCATCCTTTAAGTGATAATACAAAAACACTCTATGTTGAAAATGATAGTCATTTTTATTTTTTTGAAACTAAAAACAATGTATTCTTTCATTCATCAGAGAAATGTTGAAAGAAGAGGGGGATTTATGCATCTTGCCATTATTTCGTCTGAGGCCGAAGTTGACCTCTGAGCTTGGTTCTTGATTTCTATTATTTATTTTGAAAAGGAAAGTTTTTGTTTGCACATTCGAAGCTTGAAGTTTGTGTATTAATTATACATTTGTACACTTCTCTTCATTCATTATAACTCCGCAGGGGGTGCAGACTAGCTGCTCCTATTGAGAGGATTTAGACGTCCCTCGCGGTATCCGAATCTAACACACACATTTACAACACTACACTTACTTTAATACTGTACACTCACACTTACATTTAGGGAGGTGATAATAGCCTCATTGTGCTTTTCACTTTAAAATAACACACAAAAAAACTTTCATTATAAAAAAGTACACCGACTGTAAAAAAGCACTTTACAATTATTATTACAAAATTTTAGTTGGTTAAACGGTAAGATTTAATTGCTGTAAATTTCTATTAAAAACCAATAAAACCATTAAGCCGTTTCCAACATTGACGGTATCGATACAGAAAATCCCTTTTGTAACAAAGCGCCGAGTGAAATTGGAATCGGATTTGTTCCTTTATATAATTCAATTTTCCAGCTTAATGAATTTTCGTTAGGTCAAGTTGCAGCAGAATATATATACTTGCTTTAACTGGATCAATCGAAAGCCGTGGAATTAATGTACGCCGGACAATAGAACTGTACAATGCACGCAGAAAGCGTGTGCTCTGTAATTAATAATTTAAATGTGTTCAGTGGTGTTGAATGTTGGTAGGTGTATTGTGTTGATAATGTCTGAAAGCATGAAAAAATGGTAGGCTGTTTAACCGAATGTAAAACTAACGTCCGAAACATCAATTATCCGAATTAATCTAATAAAATGTGTAAAATAATCATCTTTCAGCGAACGGTTTATATGCATATTTGTCCGATTGATAATAACATGCATCCTCTGTCACTATAATCCGAAGCACGAGACGGTCAACCAAGAGTGAGAGCGTAGTTTTGTCACGTGGTCCTGGCATATCAGTAGCCTCGAACAGACACTTTTTAACTATACTGTATATAAATATTCCTATTCACAAATATTCAGTTTATATCGAGGAAGCAATCTTGCAACAACACTGCTCACCTTCGATTGGTTGACTCGCCGCCTCGGTGGCCTAGTGGATAGCGAACTAGGCTTTCACCCCGAGGACCCGGGTTCGATTCCCGGCGAGGGCTTGGCATTTTCATACGCTATAAATCATCCCATCGTCTGCATTAGCCCAAGTGTGCACAATAGTCGGACGTTAAACACAAAAAAAACATTGGTGTTTTGATTCGTAAAGTAGTGATGTGGGGTAAGTTAGTTGGGATTTTTTTTTGTGTTTAAAGTCCGACTATTGTGCACACTTGGGCTAATGCAGACGATGGGATAATTTATAGCGTATGAAAATGCCAAGCCCTAGCCGGGAATCGAACCCGGGTCCTCGGGGTGAAAGCCTAGTACGCTATCCACTAGACCACCGAGGGGAAATAATTGACTTTAGTAAGTATTGACTTTGTCGAGTTTCTCTCTCTCTCTCTCTCTCTCTTTCCTCTCTCTCTCTCTCTCTCTCTCACACACACACACACACACACACACAACACAACCATACCACACTCACACACACATACACACAACACAACCATACCACACTCACTCACTCTCTCACACACACACACACACACACACACACACACACACACACACACACACACACACACACACAACACAACCATACCACACTCACACACACACATACACACACCACACACACACACACACACACACACACGCACACACACACACCACACAACCATACCACACACACACACCACACAACCATACCACACACACACACCACAACCATACCACACACACACACACAACCATACCACACTCACAGACAGACAGACACACACACACACACACACACACACACACACACACACCGCGAGCGTGCTTTTCTCTATAGTTCTATTTTTATAGCATAAATAAAGATGTGTCACTGCGGTTAACATCAAAAAGTCTCTTTCACATTCACTTTCTTTTCTCGTTAGAAAGGACTGTAAGCGATTAAAGTTCCGATCGGTCTGCTGTGTCTTTGAACTTGCCCACTTTGAGGTAGGTTCACTTCAAGGCTAAAGTTAAGTTCCCCTGCCGTTAACTCAGACCCTTGTCCTCATTAGTTCAACTACTACTCTAAGCAGAAAGTACTCTAAGCAGCCAATTCCTCTTTTTAAAATCATTTTAAGTGTGCAGTTACAGTAAACTAGACTCTATTACATAAAGTCGAATAAAACCTTTATTTTTTTATTCTACCATAAAAATAGTAAATAAAACTTTTTATTTTATAAAATTTAATTAAAATTTCATTTCTTTATTTTTTTTAATAAAACAAATGTTTTCTCCGCTATAGGTATCTAGGGTGGTAGCTAGAATATAGAAGTCTGCGTTCTTTGTTCAACGTACAGACCTATAAAGAAAGCAGGCTTTGTCAAAGACATGATATTACTTGTTGATGGCTTAATGATGGAAACATTTCGAATAATTATGCAATGTTCGAATTTCGTATTCTTTTCAGTTGAATTTTATTAAACAAAACTCGTTGTAATAAATATTTCGGTTTATCCACCTAAAACTTCGCGTTCGATGAATCGACGCAGACATATCGACTGACTGCCACAATCGAGTGTATTTAACTGCTATAGAAATAGTCGGACACGCAAGCTATTAGATTGCGCAGCCATTTTGGGGTGAACTTTGGAATTATTTGGCGTAATTATAGTACACTCAGAGACAGGCATTGGAATCGATTGACTATTCTGCGAATGATTTGGGTATTTTCGTAAATTTGTAAGTGAAAAATGTTTTATTTCATAAGTTCAGTTAAAATTAGTTTTATATATATATATATATATATATATATATATATATATATATATATATATAGGCAAGCCGCCTAGGTAGCCTAGTTGATAGCGTACTGGGCTCTCACCCCGAGGACCCGGATTCGATTCCCGGTCAGGGCTTGGCATTTTCATACGCTATAAATCATCCAATCGTATGTATTAGCCCAAATGTTCACAATATATATATATATATATATATATATATATATATATATATATATATATATATATATATAGGCAGCTCACTCGTATTGGAGAGTTGTTAACTAGATTCATAGTACAGATTAAAAAAGAAGACCACGAGAATCCGTGATCTTGCTTGCTAGAATCCGCGCGAAACTTCCTTGCCTTTAGATGGCGATATGAGAACTTATTTTGGTCGCGAAAGCAGTGGAGTGGAGTGGGTTAGTAGTGGCTTATCTCATCTCATCCCGCGTCCTAGTTGAACCATCTACACACGACTTTTCCTGCTGTTTTCACCGGCAAGCAAATTTTGCCCGAACTTATCACCCAATCCACTGTAAAAGTTGAAGAGTAGGCGACTTGGCAATAGCAACGTGATTGACATGGGAGAGTTATGTGTGTATTCATTTTTATGTGATACCATTATCCAGAAGCATATCCAAGAAACCATTCGTCTAATCATGAATGTGGTGCCGGATTGACTCCAAGAAACCAGTATGGCCAAGTTCAGAGAAGCCAACTTTAAAACTCTTAAACATAACTTTTACTCTTTAAGTGTATTTAATCCAATGCGCATGCGTGTGGTCTTCTCCGTACCACCGACACTGGACTGTCACCATGTTAATTTTTCACTACACAAACTTTCTGATATCCGTGAATATGTAACTCTTTCGGCTGATGTTCTAACGTAAACGAAATTAACAGGTTGAACGAGTACGACATAACAGTCACGTGATATGTCAGTTGTATGATCATTAATTCAGATGTTGCTGTCCGTTCGTAGACCTTTATTTTATTGATTTGTTGTGATTATCTGAGTATTACCAACCAATATTCAAAATACCAACCCTACTGTCTTGTCAATCACAACCGTGTACTTAACATCTGCAACTTTTAGATGCTTTGTAAGACACAGACTCTGGAACATAAAATGAGCATAGATCCTGACCTCTTTTTATGGATGCATTAAAAAATTGTCCATTGTAATAACCGTTTAATCAGAACAAAGAAACTTGTATTAGGGTTCTTAAACTTTACGTGATCTCGTTTTACATTTGTGCATCCTCTTGTGAATGTATGATCAGATAGGTTACTGTGGATCTTCACCCGCTATTCGTACAATAGCGGCCATGTATCAGCTGCTTATAAAACGACCTCATAAGAACACAAGTGGGACAGGGAGAGAAATGTGCGAGTGAGAAGTTGAGTCACTCCTTCTATCTTTCACTATTGTTGAGCAGTATCAGTTCATAGCTTATAAAATAAATATTAAACAGTTTTGTAGACTCAAACTGGCAGAAGTATGTGTCAGTAGTCTGTTGGAGGGTAGCTGGACTATAATAATTTCTAATCAGGTCAAAACACTGCATGCTGATAAGCAGAGGAACTAATAAAGAACCCATTTGTTGTCAGTTAGAAACGAAATTCATAAGAGTTCTATTTGTGGGTCGACCAAAATAGATATCATAGATCGATCTCATTTCTCATATCAGTTGTCAGGTTTTGGTCTGATAACACTGGTATATCCTTATGGGTCGGTTAAACAAAGGAGTACCCTTCACTGGTCGCCCGTTATGCCGTGTATTCTTGATACAGCTTTCGTGGATTTCATGACGTCAGATCAGACGGAAGACGGTGTAAGATTGGGACTGTTGGTTTTACGCAGTAACAAGTGAAGGCGCTGATTGAAGTTCACAATAAGACCTACTGAATTACCCACCCCCATCCCTCTTACCAGACAGACTCTGATAGACTGACAGACAACAAAGAGATTCCAACCTTTCGTGTAATGCATATGTTTAGACGGCGTTATGAATCGTTTAAGACTAAACATTTCGAATGTAGTAGAAATAATTTTAGACTTAATTGTTTATGTGTAGCGAAGTGGCTGTCAGTAGCAAAATTCTTAAACTATGATATAATTAGTAAATATTATTTTTAAAGTTTTTTTTGTTATTTTAAGGCGAAAAGCACATTCATGCTATTATCGCCTCCCTAAATGTAAGTGTGAGTGTAAACTGTTAAAGTCGTAAGTATAGTGTTGTAAGTGTAAGTGTGTGTTAGACTCGGGTACCGCGAAGGACGTCTAAATCCTCTCAATAGGTACAGCTAGTCTACACCCCCGGATTATTTTAAAAGAAGGTTCCATTTAGCACCGAATTCTACAGGCGCTTACAGCTAGGTTATTCAGGGGATCGTCTGTGTATTCTAATACATAATACTTCCCGTGCGTTCTTGTGCATGTATTGATCGCCTAAAAATTGTTTCCCTTTGCCTTTCTTAATAATTTATTTTATTGTACATCGCATGTCTTTAGAAGTATAACTGGTGTAGGCAGTAAACTACGTTCTGCTTTACATCCTAGTTTACGTTTAAAAAATTCAAAATTTTCATTTGTAATTCTGATCATTTACCGTTATCTCAAGCTAGCATTTAAAACGATGAATTAAGGAAATGTTTTGGTCGTTTGAAATTTAAATTACTGCAACTTAAAATGAGGTAAATCGATCTGTGACAATGAGCGATTAGCCTACGTTACTATTTTGGTCAGAATTTTCATTGGAGCTGTTAGAAAGGCCATCGTGGTAAGACCCAGATGAGGGATGTTGAAATGAGCGCCGTTTCTGACTTGTAGGTCTTTTCTTGGGCGATAATATTGGTGAGAAATACGCAGTACGTGAGCTTAAACGCTAGAAACTGTTTTTCACAATCGTTTTTACAGTTTATTGCTAGTTTTAGAAATTGCTTTATAACTTTCAAAAGTAGTCTTACTTTAATCAGAAAAATCCAAAATGAAATCTTTCTCACGTTCATTTTTTTAAGCGAATTTCTACAGGAAAATGAGTTATTGTAGCTGCCATAATGGTAAACCCTTGACCTGGTACCTTGAAATGGATTTTTCAACAAAGTTTTCCTTATTTTCGTATGGTTGAAATAACTTTCGACGAGTGTAGGCCAGCTGTCGAAACAGGATTCGTTGATATCCTTCAAAAGAGAGATTGGTGCAAACCGCGATATTTCTTCTGTCGGCGTTTATATGTCTGTTTATTTTCATTTAAGCTGTTCAATTTACAGACATTCTTGTCGGTGGCAATCTTTTGTGAGAGCGTCAGTATAAACCTCGGATGTCGATCATTCTAGCAATTTGCACTTAAGATACTACCGCTCAGAATAAGGATTTGATATTTTTGCCACCCTTCCCCTCCATCCCTACCCCACCCCATCTATCCTTCTCTCAAATTCTTGAGCCAAGACGTCCGTTTTCATCCTGTTAATTGGCGTCCTACAATTTTGCCTATGATAACCAGCAGTATAAGACGATAGCTCTGACTCCACCAAACATGACCAAAGTAATTATTATAACTTTCGCTGCTTTGTTGTGTATAGAACTTCTATTGTATTATTCTATTGTAGCAGTGCTTCCGCAATGTGTACTTTGTCCGCATCGGCTCTGATCATAAGCTGGGAAATCCACTTTTTAAATTTTTTAGTGTAATGGTCCATTAAGTGTTGGTCCTCCATTAGATTGAAGAAATCAAACATTTAACAAGGCTTAATTTTAGACCTAGACTGAGTATGTAACTTAATATTTTTTTTTTATTTTAAGGCGAAAAGCACATTGAGGCTATTATCGCCCCCTAAATGTAAATGTGAGTGTGAAGTGTTAAAGTTATAAGTGTAGTATTGTAAGTGTAAGTGTGTGTTAAACTCGGATACCGCGAGGGACGTCTAAATCCTCTCAATAGATGCAGCCAGTGTGCACCCCCTGCGGGTCTATGAGGATGTAATTTAAAGCCCTCACGTTTAAAACAAAAACAGTTTCCAATGTCTGGTAACACTAAGGCTACTGTAGGCGCGCCAGTGCTGTGGACGTCCGTCAAGCAAAATCCGTTGGAAGCCATTGATGAATGAATGTAAGTTTATAGGTAGAGGCGGTTGATGATTCAATTTAAATGTGAGCCGCCTAGAGGATGACAATTTTTGAAATATTACCTTTAAAAAACTATTAAACACTATTAAGCTGTTTTGAGGCTTAAAACGCACTTAAAATAAGTGTAAACATTTAATCCATTTTAGATAAAAAAATCACTTAATTTTCTTAGATTCCTAATTTTTAAAACTTTTGACAAAACTGGTTCAATTTACATAACTTCCCCTCTTAGTATACTTATCTATAATTGTTTATATACAGCTGCAGTTACCTTCACCCTCCAAGCTTCACTGTAGTTAGCTTCGAAATCTAATAAGTCCGCTTTCCTTTTTATTTGAACGGAAGTGAAACCCTCCGGGCAACATCCATTCCCACTTTTTCTCACGAAGGGATTGTAATCATCTCCAAATTTTCCTTTAAAGCTTTTAGTGTATACTCGGCCTCCGTATGATTTAGTTTCTTAGATCCGAGCTCTTCTGAGTGTTGGTGCGGAAATTTAATTTCGACGTCGAAGTCATATTTAGCTTTAGTACTGACAGTGTGATTACATACAGTGACTCCAGAAAAGACGTGGTTTTGTAGCTTACTTTAGAATTGTTTGCCAAATCTTCAGATGTGACAACCACTGAATGTTAGTGCTGTGAATGTACCACTGACGGATTAGTGTCGTTTTGTGGGGGACGGGTGTAAGAGGGCCTCCCTGGGAAAGACATCAAAAAGTAGCACTGTTAAGGTGTTTTGAGGCTTAAAACAGATATAAAATAAATGTAAAAATTTACTACATTTTAGATTAAAAAAATCCGCTCAATTTCTCAGATTCGCATTTTTTAAAACTTTTGAAAAACTGTCTCCATTTATGCAACTTCCCCTCCTCAATATACCTGTCTATAATTGTTTATACATAGCCGCAGTTACTCCAGTTGTTTCACCCTCACCGTTAACGCTGATCCCTCGTCCTCATTAGCCAAAGCAAGTCCAGTTAATCATCACAACAGTTTTCAACCAAGTTTTGATCAATTTTAGAGTCGACAAAAATCTTTCTTCTGTTGCAGTAAACACAGGAAGAGAAGAGATAACCAATAAAAAATATCTAACTGATTAACCCCGTTCTCGCCCTCAGTACAAGCATTTCAAATTTCAAAGTGAAAAAACGTACGTATGTACATTCGGACAAAACGTCATGTACGCGTACATACAATCTTCAGATCGATATAATGTGTCTGGTTTCGGAACCTCAGAGGACTTTTCAGAGTCACTTTTTTCTCGAAGCAGCGATACTTCCACTTTAAGGAAGTCAAATAGGATCTTTTACACTTTTTATTTTATTATATTTTTTTTTTTTGTCTCGGGAGGGGCGGTCGTCCCTTAACCCCTTCCCCACAACCAGGACTGGTTGTGGGGCGTTAGTTAAAGTACTCCGACTTTGACTCTTACAGTGTGTTTACATACAATGACTCCAGAAAAGACGTGGTTTGGTAGCTTACTTTAGAATTGTTTGCCAAATCTTCAGATGTGACGGTGATGTAATGTTATGAATGTACCACCGACGGATTAGTGGTACTAACGCCTAGTTAGTAGGCATTAGTTAAAGTACTGTACAATACCAAACATACGTGAAAAACACATGGATAGCGGGGTAACGTTGCAACGTATTTGTCTCCCTCATCGGATACTGCCAAAACTTAGCACTTCCGTTATTTGGCACTTAGCTAAATCCGTTACAATAGGCTTCTTCTTCAATATTATAATTTAATATTTGTTACGTAGGCCTATGTTTGGCTGGAGCTAATAATATGAGAAATTTCAATAATCGCGGCACACAACTGTCTCGCTAACGTGAAAACGATATGCTAAACGTAATCTTTCTTTATCTTACTTTATTTTTGAAACTCATCATAAACAACATTTAAATCATCATATAGACTTTCACGTTGCATTGAAAACACAAAAATTAACCATTACTGACGCCAAATTAAATTTCTTTTTTTTTGCGGATTTCAGAACTGATTACGATTGGGAAATCTGATTTTCAAAAATATTTCAGACAAAAAAGTTACTAATTTTTAAAAATGAAATGACCGCCATTTTTAAACCGCTAAACGAATTTTTCTGATTAACAACCTGATTAAATCTATTACAGAAATCAATTGTGTGCCAAATTTGAATCATATCAGATTTAAACTGCTAACATGTTTGTCCTACACACAAATTTGCAAACATTTTAACGACCATTGAAAAGGTGATCTAGATAGGTGATCATTTCAAGGTTCCAGCTCTTGATCTTACCATGATGGATGCTTTAATGTCTCATTTTTCAATGGAAATTCGCTAAAAACACTAATGTTTTTAGATTTCTTCCACAGATTTGTTCGGTCGAGGATTGTAAAGAGGGGAACAAAAAGAATCAGTTGGAACGTGTTTTGGAGTTTATTAGATGTACCTACCTCTTTTCTGCCATATTTTTCTTTAATCAAACTCTTTATTAAATAACTAAACAAGACAACTTCGTACTAAACAGCGCCCGTTGTACCGACCTATTCCGTAACGGACACTACCAACACGCGTGACTGCGGCCTAAGAGTTCCTCCTCATAATGTTACCGCTATCAAGGCGAATAAATAGGTTTAGTGTTCATCCTAATGGCCGTTATGGAGCACACTACTTGCACTTTACGGTATTGAAAAATCTGTTTAGTTGTTGGATTTTATGACAGAGCACGCGCTTAAACCGCGGTCATAAACTTGTTTAGGAAGGGCCAGTAGAGTGCTTGACGTAGCGTAACCATGGGATTTGCACCACTTTTATTACTGGTATTAGTTACTGCATTTTGTATGTATATATATATATATATATATATATATATATATATATATAGAGAGAGAGAGAGAGAGAGAGAGAGAGAGAGAGAAAGAGAGAGAGAGAGAGAGACAAAGAAGTTAATGATTTTGATTTATTTATTTTCACTCGTTCATCTACCTAACGATTTCATGAAAATTTTAGAAAGGTTTACAAAATTTTATTGAAAAATCAGTGGCAGCAGTTTCGCTGACGTGATGAATATGGATTCTCTCCTGCATATATATATATATATATATATATATATATATATATATATATATATCGTTAGGTACATGAACGAGTGAAAATAAATAAATCAAAATCATTAACTTCTTCTCTCTCTCTCTCTCTCTCTGTATATATCTCTCTCTCTCTCTCTCTCTCTCTCTCTCTCTCTCTCTCTCTATATATATATATATATATATATATATATATATATATATATATATATATAACTAATACCAATACCAGTAATAAAAGTGGTGCAAATCCATGGTTTTATATACATATATATATATATATATATATATATATATATATATATATATATATATAGCCGCCTCGGTGGCCTAGTTGATAGCGTACTGAGCTTTCACCCCGAGGACCCGGGTTCGATTTCCGGCCAGGGCTTGGCATTTTCATACGCTATAAATCATCCCATCGTATGGGGTGTGTGCATTAGCCCAAGTGCGCGCGCACACACACACACACACACACACACATATATATATATATATATATATATATATATATCCAAGTGCGCATTATATATATCCCCGCAGAGGGGTGCAGACTAACTGCACCTATTGAAAGAATTTAGACGTCCCTCGCAGTACCCGATTCTAACACATACTTACACTTACAACACTACACTTACGACTTTAACATTTTACACTCACATTTACATTTAGGGAGGCGATAGTAGCCTCAATGTGCTTTTCTCCTTAAAATAACAAAAAAAAACCAAAATTGTATTTAAAACCTGTGTACATCCCTTCTGCACAACTGTGTATAGGAGAAACATACTCAGATATTTCGCCAATATAGCATCTGGCATCTTCGAGGTTGTTCTCGCTACAAGTTTCAAGTCGAACTGAATGAAGCTTGCTTGCTACTTTTATAACCACTCCTTATGTCGAAAATAGAAAGTGGGCTGCTTAAGCTGACGACTCGTTATGAACGCACATTAGCCTGGTTGATTACGGCCACTGAAATTGACTGGGATTTAGCACGGTTGCATTCAGTTCGAACACAATTGGGGGCTGCCCTCCAAAACAGCATGTAAGTTACGAACGTAGTCCCCCCCCTATTTAGTTCACCTTGTTTCTCTACTTCGATTCTCTCCTTAAAATTCCTGTTTACCACTACCAGGAAGGAATATTTCCCAGTTAAACTGAAGGAGGGGACATTTTTGAAACTTCTACTCAAAATTGCGAGTTTTAAGGCATTCTGATGACAAAGTTTTTCTTCTGTTCAAGTAAGTTCTTTTGTATACTGTTTAGGTTATTCGTATTATTAACTTATACATTACGGTAGTTAAACTTGGCTTGGGAAAAAACTTTTTAATAAATATACATTTTATTTTTATATGTACCTCACGCATACACACTTCTTGGATGAAAATAATACTGAACTAAGAAGTCAAATTATAAAAGCGCTTGAAATTTTACTTATTTCTAAGTACTAAAAATTGTATTTAAGTTTTTAAATCTAGCCTAAAAATTACTCAGTGCAAATTCTCTCCTGTACTGTACTGTTTGTATGCTGTTGTATTTGCCCAGTAGATTTCACAGAGGGCAAATACAATCAAAACCGAAGTTTTCTTATTTGTTGGTTTGTTGCCTGACAAAAGACATAAAAATTTGTAAAATAAACTGAGCGATATGATTGGACCATTAAAACATGCATTGAAAAAAATCTTTAAGTTTCTTTAATTAACTGAGAAGTTACAATCCTTTGTATGAATAGAATATACTATTGTCTTCGATAAAAATAATAAAAATACAAATTAGTAAAAGTTTAAGATTAATTTAAATTTGATTATGTAACTCCGGAACAAGCAATACGCTATATGGATAAAACAATAATGAATCCTAACTTTCCTTTTACACGTACGTTTGCATTCTGTAACTAAATATTCAGATAGAATAAACAGTGCCTTTGTTCAGAAGGCAGTGTTTATTCAACGAATTCCAATGAGAATATTGTTCTGTAAGTTTTCGGTGCTGGCCTCTTTGATAACGTAATCAATGTTCAGTTCTTGTGCACGCAAGCCACGATCGTGACTTTCTTATCAGTCGCCATTTTTTACGTGACCAGGCACTCATGTCAGAGCTATACTATAACTTTACTGACGAAACGAATTCGTTGTTTTAGTAATATTCAATATTAATTTACAGCCGTCTGTATAGTCAGAAAATGAATAATTATTGCACACAGCTGTCTCACTGACGTGATAAAAGCGAATTCTTTGCAGGAGTTTTTAATTTTCGAATACGCATAGCATACTATATGATAGTTTTTTAAAATTAGCTTCCATCATGTCACCAATAAAAGTGTGTGCGCTGATTCCTTTTACAGTGTCAGATGCATTTCAGTTTCGATATTTCTAAATAGCCCCCTTTTTGTAGGCTTAAAAAATAATGTTGTTAAAAAATAAATTTGTGAACGCATGCTTTGGTCTAACCTGCTTATGAAATTTCAAATTCTACTTCATCCGATGTCCAAGGTATTTGTGCCCAATAATTTCAAAATTATCATTTCTTAGTTTTACGCTTTCAATCGATACGACGGTTCATGGTTGTATTCCGTCTATTTGTATACGTAACAAACATTACGTAACAACAGCTCCAGCCAAATATACGTAACAAATATTAAATTATAATATTGAAGAAGAAGCCTCTTGTAACGGATGTAGCTAAGTGCCAAATAACGGAAGTGCTAAGTTTTGGCAGTAACCGATGAGGGAGACAAACGTTGCAACGTTGCCTCGCTATCCATGTGTTTTTCACGTATGTTTGGTATTGTACAGTACTTTAACTAACGCCTCCAACTAGGACTGGTTAAAGGGGGCGAATGGAAGACCACCCCTCCCGAAACAAAAGAAATAACATAAAAAATGTAATATATCTTTTATTGTCAAAAAAATTAGAATATATTTAGTGACTGAAACTAAAACACAGAAAACTGAATACTTACGGAAGGCTCATGTGTATTGTGGAGATGTTAATATATAGTTCAGGTTTAGAATTTAAGATCACGCAGTGTACTTCAATTGCCAATTTGTTGCAGCAATGTTGCCAGTTGGTGCATGTTGTCCACTCGTACACAAACCATTGTTAGAGATTACGAGTAGGCAAATTGGCAATACAGTACTTCTCAATGTATTGCTACACTTGTACTGTCCAGCGTTTGGAATACGAAGCTTTACTATGGCCGTAAGCCTTTTGTATATATTTTTCTGTCAAAATCCAGCTGTAATTCTGTATGCGGAAGTTACATACGTGGGGAAAGAGAAGTAAATCACTCAATCTTATTTGTAAACCTTCACCAGAACATAATAAAAGTTATGGAGATTGGCAATTTGTTTTTTTATAAAAGTATTTTGTGGAAGGTGTCGTAAACTTTGATCTAACCTGAAATACGGTTGACAGTCCAAATTGAATCAACGTCAATCTATTTACCAGCACAGTTCTTGAATATTCGGTAAATTGGAATCTTTTTTTAGGGAGAAAATAAGTCTCACTTCTGCAGTAAGGTACTGTAATTATGGTGTTGAGCTTTTATTAAGAGTTTAAACGTAACCTTCAAAAATATATTCAGAAAATGGTTCGTGTAAGCTTAATACATACCCGAAAATCTCTTATTAAAATGTATAATCTAACAAAGAGGTTATTAAAATACCAAAGTGATACTTAAAATATTTTCTCTTACTTAAATATTATTACCTTAGACCGCTTTTCAAATGCAAGCAAACGAAGGAAAGCTTAATCCATACTGGACAGTGGATTATCTTGCGCGTCCAGACCTGTATTTTCTGAAATTGCGGTTTTTAAGCTCACGTTCGTTGGAGAATGTGTTATGGGAGCGGCTATCATGGGAAGCCCTTAAATTTTCATTTGTTCTACACATCGATACTGCGGTTGGACTCAAAAGACCTGCAATAGATTTTTTACAGTGCACAGCATTCCTTAATCTATAACAATAGACATATTAAATAATGTACACGTGTGAACAGGATACAGTATTTAATACATCAATTATTATAATTATATGTAATAATATATAATTATTATACATAATAATAATAATTATTATTATTATATAACAATTATTATTAATGTTATTATATTAAATAATATCTACAGCAGGAATGGTAAATAACATTTGCAACATCCGTACTGTGGTACAAGAGAAATAACATTAGTTCTTGGTTGTACAGAAAAACATGTAGAATTAAATAACATCTATAACATGGTACAACAGAAACGTATCACGGAGAATCAGTGTGTACGTTATGCAGGAAGGAGAAGGAAACTCAAGCCACATAATGTATGATTATGAGACTCGGGCCAGCAGAAGGTAATGAGGTAATGGAGGCACCAGTCTTCTGAATTAGTATCCAAAAGGCTTAGTTGCACTAAGGTCCTTTAATCACGGTGCCAAAAACTACCAAACTCTATAACCTCGAAAAAATAACCTAACCAATCCACAGAATAATAATGGTTTATTTTTTACTTGCTGAATATTTAACATTACGTTTAATTACTGATCACTTATTGTTAAATAGATTTCCCGTCCTTAATTTATACGAGTCCTTCGCACAATAAAATCGAGTAAGTTACCCTGAGTAGATAAAATCGCCACCATTTTGTAAAGTGCCCTTATACCATAGCTGCGCGGCTATTATTGCTAATGTATATTGCCGCTGACATTTTAAGTTGAGCGTGTCACTATAAGTGCAACCCTGCTTTTATTCGCCTCTCAGTCTTAGTTTTTATTGTCACAATCACTTGAAACCATTAAACTAATCTACAATCACGTTCTATCAAAACACATTTGTAAATCGATTTAGAGTTCTTAGAAATTCAGCTAATTAAGCACTCAATGGTGAAGTGGACTTACATTTCACGCCTGGTTAATATAATATAGATTTCAAGATTTTAAACGTTAAGTTGGAAAATCGGGCGGTTAAGCGATTGAAGTATTGAAGACTGGTTGGGGAGCGGTCCCAACCACAATGCCTTATTTATGTAAAATCAGATTATGGCACAAAGAGTTGAGGATTTTTGAGGAAGCGAACATTCTGGATCTGCCCGCTTATTGAACCGAAGCCGAAATTAATGATATGTCTGTGCCTAGCTAGGTCGGCTATCTGTTAGTGGATCTACAAGGAACGCCAGAAACGATGGGATAACCTTAAAGGGCAGAGCCTTTTAAAAAAATTCTGTAGGTGGACTTAGAAGGACAGTTAGGGATCCTGAGTATAAGGAAACTCAAGTAAACAATGTAAGTCGTTGCATGAGTCCTAAACAAGCTGGAAACTATGCGGGGTTGATGCGAAAACTGTAGGTAACAATCTATGAGACTTTTGCCAGAATGAAGCGAAGGGTGTTAGCTACCCTTCAGGCCCTCCAACTGGATGAGCTCGGACTCAGTGAGGGATCAACTGTACTACCCTTTAATCGCGGTGCCGCAGGGCTGATTCCTTAACCTCTAATTACCTACCTAATCTAAGTTGGAAAATAGTGAGAGTTTTTTTCCGAATTGAAATAATTTGTACCTTTTTATATTATAAAAACTATTTGATAAAGTTTAATAAAACATAGTTTTTTGTAAAAATCAAAAAGGGTTGGTTAAATTTACACTTACGTTTTTTATAAATTTAGCAGTGACTTGTGATAAAGTACGAATTTCACAATCCTCTCTATTACATCATGATTTTTTAAATTATTTTCGTGTGTCATTATTTATTCAATATTAAGAAGAAATGGTTAAGCGTGATACACGAATACGCCCATGTTTCATGTTAAGCTTATAATAATTTCATTGTTTTTAGCAAACGTTATTGAAAAAAATTGGTTCGTAGATACTACACGCGTTAGAAGTGAATATTATATTCAGATTTACTTCAATCGTTATATTTATTTAAATTTTAAAATTTTCATTCAGTTCATTTCATTTCTCAGTTCTTGATTTTCTTCATAATTTGTACATATTTCAGAAAGAATGGTACGAATTTTTACATGCAATTATTATAGATAACCTTTTTGTTATATATACATACACGCGATAAATCGTTATACATGAAAACATATACCAGCTTGATTTATGTAGGTTTTATCAATTACATTGTCGTGTACTAAAATGTTCATGATGCAAAAATATAACAATATAAAAATATAACAAAAAAATAAATATTTGTCAGTAATAATTATATACTTAAAGTATAATACACAATACGTGATGTATGCAGTATATTATCGCCTTTAAATCAAAAGCGGCCAACTTGCATGATATGAATGAAAGCAAAAGTTCGTCATATATATATATATATATATATATATATATATATATATATATATTATTATTATTATTATTATTATTATTATTATTATTATTATCTGCGCATGGACCCTGTTGGATCACGCAAAGCACTCCGACTCATGTCTTGTTCCTCCTAATCCTCCACACCTCCCTCATCCTGTCCCCATGGATCCTCTTCCGCTCCTCCGTCCATTTTACCTCTGCTCTCTTTGGGATTTTATTCTCTGGGACCTTCCAACCGAGCATCTTTCTCTGTATGCGTGTCTATCTTCAACATCTGTTGAGTCTATTCCTGAGTCATGTAGATCTATTTTGACTTGTGCGATCCACGACGTTGTTGATTTGACACCTTGTATATACTTAAGGATTCTGTTGGCAAGTCTCGTTGTTGGGAGTCTACTGATGTGTCCATAGAACCGAAGCCTCCTTCTTCTGATATCTGCTGAAAGGTTCGATATCTTCTCTGTGGTCTGTTTTATGAGGAAGTTTGCCAGAGAACTCTGACTCTCTCTGTAATCGTGTAAGTCCAGGGTCCCCAGAATCCGAGTTCCTGGTTGCCGCCCGCAGACGGGTGGATTTGGTTACCACCTGGGGTATTTTTATCATTACTTGCACGAATCATAGTTGCTTGTAATCTTGAAGGTCCAGTGTTTCCACTGGGATTTTTAGAACCAGGGATTGTTAGTTCCTGGAGCGTTACGTACAGCCGCATCCTCTGGATGAACAGACGCTGACCAGGTTGCCGGTGGTTGCCACTACAGACGCATCCCGGATTTTGGTGTTCTTGGTTCCTCCGCCCTCTTTGCCGTTGAGAAATACATCTTCATCCGCCATTGAGACCGTTGACCACTTCACTGATTTTTGTCCACCCTGGGTATTTTATTTCCCAGTAGCCTCCAACCGAAATTGGCGGTTGGATATATATATATATATATATATATATATATATATATATATATATATATATTTTTTCCACTTATTTTATTAATTTTAACTTTTAAACTTTTAATTCTACCATTATTTTATTTAATATTTGTTCCATTATTCTTTTTTCGATATTCGAACTAAGTAGTCTATCCATGGTGAAATGGCTTGATTTTGTAATACATGTGATTGTAACTCACTGACTCTCACCTCTGTGCTAACCAGCTGTTTCAACCATCAGCTGTTTCATAAATTCTACATTGTTTCCTTCTGTTACGCTCAATTTGATTTCACTATATTACAAAATTTTCCATACTGGACATAAATTTTAAAAAACGGCAATTAATACACTGTCATGGTAATTACAACGTTTTGCAATGATATTAAAAAATCACGTTTTTATTTAATTGTTTCCCAAAATGTGATTTTACCATTGTAATGAGCTAGGCCTATATAAATTAGTTAAATTAAAATTATCTAATTACACGTTTTTTAAAAAAAAAATCAATACAATGTAAATGTTTAAGGAAAAACTTATATTTCATTGAACGAAATTTCTTAACTATCGTTGGTATTTTTAATAGGCCACTTTTACTGGTCTTATATGTGAGAAACTTTTATACTGATCCTATTGGTGTTAATTAGAAATGAACTATTTGATCTCGTGTCCTATTGCTGTTGGGCTTCAATAATTAGTCTTGGCCAAACTACGTTAGACAGATATGAGCGGGTATTCCCACTGAGAAACTAATTAATATATCCTAGTCAAACCTCCCACCCTCCCCCTTCAGCCTCGAGGAATTTGCACTCTGGTTTTACGGTCATTGCTCAACACTTTCATTCTTGTTTGGTTCATTCCATTTTGCTTTAAAAATAACCATGATTGAAGATCGAAATTGAGAAATGACTTTAAAAATTCGTTTCCTTTTGTTTGCAGAATTTAGAATGTGAAAAAATATTAGTAAACACATATAGGCTATTGCCTAAATATTGGTGAAAACACATATATTGTTTAAATATTGGAGAAAAAGTTATATTGTTTTTAATATTGGTGAAAACACATGTATGGTTTAAATAATGGTGAAAACACGTATGTTTTTTAATATTGCTAAAAACACATATATTGTTTAAATATTGATGAAACCGTTATATTGTTTAAATATTGGCGAAAACACATATATTGTTTAAATATTGGAGAAACCGTTATATTGTTTAAATATTGGCGAAAACACATATATTGTTTAAATATTGGCGAAAACACATATATTGTTTAAATATTGGAGAAACCGTTATATTGTTTAAATATTGGCGAAAACACATATATTGTTTAAATATTGGAGAAATCGTTATATTGTTTAAATATTGGTGAAAACACATGTATTGTTTAAATATTGGTGAAAACATATACACTGTCTAAATATTGGTGAAAAAACCTATTTTTCCTAAATAAAAGCGGCACTCAGCTGTCTCGTTGGCGTGATAAAAGCGAATTATTTCCAAAAAGTAACACTACTACAATAACTTATACCTTAATTGGTTTTGAAAATTTAAGTACATCGTCATAATTAGCAACAAAATCTGAATAAATTAGCATTTTAAATTCTACTGTAAATACTAAAATAAACTGACGCTACTGTCAAATTTCAGAGGAATTGAAACATTTTAACGTTCATTATGACGACAAAATTCGATTTCAAGAGAGTGACACAAACACACACACACACACACACACACACACACACACACATATATATATATATATATATATATATATATATTTTTAACTTTCAGTCAAAAATTGATCTAGAGGTCAGGATAGGGACTCTTCAACGGTTCTGGGTCTTACCATGATGACCGCTCCAATAGCTCATTTTCCAATGACAATTCGTGAAGAACCGTCATTCTGTGAACAGGCATTAAAAGTTTTTAGAATGGGATCTCAGAGACAGAAATTTCTCCGAAACCACCCAACCGTTGTAGACTAAATTAGTCGAATTCCCAAGGGCTTACAGTATCTCAAGTTGATGTTACAACTAAGGCAACAAACTTTCGAACACTTTCACTTTTTGCGGTTTTGGAACTTGAGATAAAATCTGTTTTTATATTATGTTAACGTTTATAGGACAACTGTTGTTTTCAAATTATGTTAAGCGGGATTCATGGTAAGATCCATACCCGGGAGACCATGAAATGAACATCGATCCTGAATTATAAAACATTTTTTCAGAAGTCCTAAAAATGTGTCATGTATGAAATGTAAACTAGAAATATCCGTTCGACCGTTTCAAAATGGCGGTCATTTTAATCTTAAGAAATAATTACGTTTTAATTTTACTTTTTTTTGTCAATATCTTATGTCACCATCGAACCAGCGTTCAAATTTGCATAAAGTTTTTTTTGCAATTTCTACTGCTCTAGTAAATTGTTTATAAAAAAGAAGATGTATTATAAAATTTTTAAATGTAAGATACGTTTACTGTAAACAAAATTAATTAATTAGGAAAATAAATGCTGACAATTTATATTATTTATTTGTTAAGAACAAATATTATTATGACAGAAATATATAAAAGCTTTAGATATTGCAATATTATATGTGAAACAACAATAATAATAACAAATTTTAGCGAATAAAAATCATAAATTTCACAAAATATGGAATCTATGTAATGAGAAATAATTTTTAAAAAAATCACTAGCTAAGCATCTGGCACTGTGATTGATAATGAAGGCAGTAAATAAACTTCCATCTTATTTTATAAATAGAAAATAAAACCAACGAGTCTTAATTATTAGTTATTGAATCATAAGGGTCTCGAAATCACGGTTATTGAAGCGAAGATTTTAATGTTAGCCTCGGCGAAAGAAATGAATAACAAAAAAGTGTCCCGAACCTTTTTAATGAAACGGAAATATTAAACGGAAAACGAATTTTGTCTCTTTATTTCTGTCTCTTTCTTTTTCCTTCTTCTTTTCGATAACAGTACACGCGTATTATATGAAAACGTTGTGTTTCTTTGGTTTCCATATTTTTTTAGTTAAAGAACACGTGCACGTTGTAACCGTTTATAATACATTCGAAATTAATATACACGTTCATAATAATTGTTGTCAATATTTATTGATAGTTTTAAACAACAAACCTGAAACTTATTAGCCTAACAGCTGTTGAAGAAATCAGCTGATCGTTACGAATTAATACAAAATAACTGATCTTTTACTATTACTACAGTAAATAATATCTAAGCTAGGTTCATATATTTTTTATTTAAACAAAACAAGATATTTTTAAACATATCTTGAAACTAGTTATATATTCAGCAAAACTATCTTTGACAAAAGCTTTACTTCTGTCGGTAATTTCCCGACTTCCACAATTGTACTTTTTTTAATTTTCTCCAAAACGTAAATTGAGAATGAGTAGCTATGAATTAATGATAAATTTCTTTTGAAAGTTTCTTACATGACAAAAATTTTAGCTAATAATTCTATGAAATAATTAAATACAAATGAAAATGCTTACTTCAGTTTAAAAAAAAAAAACATTAAACGAAACATTCTTAGATAATAGAGATCACGCTGAACGACAAAAAGCTGATACAATATAACAAAAATTTACAAAACACCTGAAATTAAGTAATTCTGTTGACAAAGACCGTTTTGTACTTACCATCATTAACATTGTGCTTAAACAAAGAGCAAGATTCTGTCTAAGCTTATCTGTCTTGTAAAAGGTAATCTCAAGTTGTAATACTTATAGTGATCATGAAATAAAATTTCCAAAAGTGTGTAAGATAAAAATTAATGATGTCACTTTTTTCGAAAATCGCTTTTATTAGCTCAACGAGACAGCCGCGGTTACTTGTTCTTTGTGCTGTTGTCGAAATACCAAACTATCGTTTTAATTACGATCCTATACAATTGAATGTAAGAGAGTTTGTGCAAGGTTTTTGCGCCACATGTGTATCAGTTGTGTAAGTACTGACGTACGTGTTAGTTTGCAGTGCGTAAAATCTGTTTTCTTTGCGTTATTGCCATCTGCCCGATTTACCGTGGGAAGATACAGCTTAGTGGCATGTGAAGGAATTACATCAAAATCGGTTGATATGTTTAGCGGATTACGTAAGCCACATGCAGATATTTTTACTTCTTAAAGTATTGTTATAAAAAAATTTCATAGAAGATAAAAACATTTTGGTATACATTGGTTTGAAAATACAAATAAATCCATATAAGTGGCCTATATTTCTGTGTGTGGTAATTCGTTTGCTCATACCTCGGTAGAATTTGTTAGTAACAATTTACTTTGTGTTTGGAAAACGTAGGCTTACATCATTCTTTCGAAAACACGCTTGTCAATTTTCGTGCCAAGTTCCGGTTTGAAACAAGTCGGATTTAAATTTAGAACTTTAGAGCGGATAACATGCACTCAAAAACACATACACACTTATAAATTAATTATAACGAACCCTCAAAAAGTAACAAAGGTCATTCAAGATCCCTAGTATGTGATTTCCCGTTTTATGAACGAAATTACGTAAAATCATGTATTTCATGATTTTTCTTATAGTAGCCAACATAAAAACAATTTTACCAATTCAAATACGTTATGGTAAAAGGATATAAGAAGGTTTGTGATCGTTTATACTGTCCTAATTTGAAAGTATTTGCTGCAGTATATTGTAAGCTTGTAAGAGATAATAAATGTCAAAATCTGATAATTATGTACTACTAGAAGAACTTGTACAGCAGTGTAGTCACAGTTGGTTGGGGGCAGAACATAACCTGTTGTAGGTATCAACAAGTTTATGCGTTCATTGTTACTGGTTATTTTCTGGCACGAGTCCACGGAGCGGTTATTCACGTATCGATCAGCTGTGTTCAAGGCCGTTGAAGACATGTATAATTCACGCAAAGATAGGTTAACGTTAATTCTCCAGCTGTAGGTATCATTAAATTAAACATTTTTCAGAAGTGTCTGTGCCGTTATGCGATTCACCGGTTCGATTTCGATCTATTATGTATGCCTAGCGTCAACAAACTTTCACATTTGTCTACGTCATGATGTTACGCGGCTAGAAGATACAGGTGTCGAAAAATTAAATATTTCTAATAACTTGCAGAAAACCTTGCCCGTTTTACTGGGCAACTTGGCTTGCCATCAACTTCCGAATCTGATGTTTCAAATTCGCACTGTTCGTAATCCAAACCAAAATGACAATAAATCTAACCTTAAAATAATCATAACGAAGAAACAACGGTTGTTCAAAATCAGATGTTAAGTGAAAATTGATTGTTTCGTATATGTTTAGTACCACTTTAACTTGTTTAAATACACTGTATACAAACTGTTTAAGGTTTAGGTTAAGATGTTATGGATAAATAACAGAAAAACTAGACACATTTTCGAAGTAATACAAATTTAGTATACCAGTTAAACGTTAAGATTTTTACTGAATAGGCTTAAAGCATTCGGATAGGAAAATATTAAGGAAAAAAATCATAGAAATAGGCAAAATTACAGTTATATATAAATATTGAAACTAAAATGAGCGTAGGAAATTTTGAATAAAGTAAATTTACGGTCAGGTAGTAAATAGGGATGGGAAATAACCCTAAACATCTTTGGGTGTGATTGATTTACCCTAAAACAATATTTCTTTTTATTTCAAAATATCTGTGTATTCGTGATTTAAACGGTATTTTTCAGAGAATGAAAATTACAGTTGATTAATTTGAAAGTCCACTTCAAAAATTTTTAGCCGCCTCGGTGGCCTAGTGGATAGCGTACTATGCTTTCACCCCGAGGACCCGGGTTCGATTCCCGGCGAGGGCTTGGCATTTTCATACGCTATAAATCATCCCATCGTCTGCATTAGCCCAAGTGTGCACAATAGTCGGACGTTAAACACCAAACAAAAATCAAAAATTTTGTTACAAAATAAACTGCACTATTTATATGTGTAGGTGAGAAGCTTTTGTTATTGGGGATTGCTTAAAATCATGTCGTAAAATCATGAACAAAGAAAACTGGTTTCGTCTAAATGCACGAAATTTTTCCGTCCGTGTGAAAAACGGTATTCACGAAAAAAATAAGGAATTTGAGTGCCCGCAATTTTGTTTCACAATTTTACGCTTTATATCTAGTTACTGCTACAAATAAAAACGGGAAAAAGTTTCATTGAATTGCTTTAAACAGTATTCCCGTGGAAGTCAGGCAAACAGTGCAAAAGACCGAGATTTTCATGTTCTAAAAAGAAACCATTTTTAACTACTTAAATATGATTTTCTTAATTCAGCTTTATAAAAAAGTTCCTTATAAAAAGTGAACATCTACATTATAAGACGAGCCACAATGCAACTTCGTCTTTTTTTGTAATTTTTGTAAAAATAATTGAAAGTGAAAAAGTTTGTGTAACGATTTTGCACCTGCAACCGTGAATTTTAGTTAGGCCATCTATACACTGTAAACATTAAACTTAATTTTACGACAAACGGTCCATTAAAATAGGAGCCGATCGTAAAAATAACACTTATCTGCCTGGCGCTCTTCTTTCGGACGATTTACCTAACTACCGTAATTTCATTTACTGCAACAATACTTTTTTTTAGGATTATGTTTGGAGTCGAACGGAAGGAAGCTTTTACTTTAAATGCTTCATTTATATACTCCGTATGATGCAAATAGAGAGTGGGCTGGCTTGAGCTGACTTAGCCATGAATGAATATTAGCCGGGCTGATTAGTCAGTGAATTTGTCTATGGTCTTTACGCGATTACACTCATTACGAACAAAATTGGAGACAGTCTTCCAAACAGCAGGTATATTACAGGCGGCATCTATCCTTATTTCACTTTGTTTCTCTATTTCGTTGGTCTGTCTAACAGTAATTGTTTTATAATTTAATAGCCTTTCAAAATCTATTTGTGTGGTTGGTTTCTCTCTGATGCTAGTAGAGATTAGACTGTGGTAAACGCATTTCATTGTAATTACTATATTTTACACAAACACAAACACACACACACACACACACACACACACACACACACACACACACACACACACACACACACACACACACACACACACACACACACACACACACACACACACACACACACACACACACACACACACACACACACACACACACACACACACACACACATACATACATACATACACATACACACAATCACTTTTCAGTTTTAAAGGAGGCCTATATCATTAAATGGCTTTCAAATACATAAAATAATATTCTATTACAAGAACACCATTTTATATTTTCTTGGTGCAATTGTAATTAACTTCTCAGTTAAATGAAAAACGACAGGAAGATAACCAGACGTACTTTAATCAAAAAGTTTAGATTTACTTGAATTTTTTCGTTTTAATCAGAGTTGATGACTCTTGTCAGCACAACCTCGTTCTTTTCATTAAGAATTAAAAAGCAATTATCAAAATGATAAAATATTCGGAACGGAGACGAAAGTGGGCATAATTTAATTTTCCAGTGGACACGCGTTATTTGTCAGGGCTTTTAAGATTAATCCAAGTTTTTTTCTCCCTCCAGCAACACTCTTCACGCGTGTAAAGGAAACATGGGAGCACTATTAATATATGTTTAAACTCGCATTGAGGACGTTTAGAGCTGTTTCGAAATGTCGATTTTAACCCGAAAATTTTGCCGCGCACATACAACCGAACTTGTTTATAACTGTCTCTATTGTAGCGTCATTTCTTCGTAAGTTTTACACTAACTATTGAATATAAACGTCCTAGAATGTACTCATATGAGAGCTTGTGAGTGCTCGCTGTTGGTCGTATCTTACAGCAGAATGTTCAACTACAGATTCTCAAACGTCTTCCCTCGATCTTTTATCTTGCAGCGATCGTAGCGGCAGCTAGTCCAATTACTTGGACTTTAGCCGCTAATATCAAGCACGCTTATTATAAAGGTGGTTCTATTTTTAATCCGTTTATATGCAATGCTTAAAAATTAAGAAAATCATCTGTTTAATAACAATAATATTGTAATAATTTTTTTAAAGTGTCTACAAATTTTGTTTAAATCCGAAAACATTCAAATACTTAATGCAGAAATTACTGCATAATTTAATTTTTAATATTTAAACATATTAAAATAGTAATAAAAAATAATTTATCAGTGCAATCTGTTTTCAATTCTTATCAATAAAGTTTTACTTGTTATCAATGTAAGTTATCATCATTATATTAGTGAACAACACTTAATTGCTAATCAATAATGCTCACATAACCAGATTAAATAAGAAAGTTTTGTTCCGTGAAATTTAAAGACTCTGCGTTTTGGCAGGCTTACGCGCGACGAGAGCCGAAGCTTAGCTACAAGTAGACTGTGCTCCACAAATAGGGAGGGATTGGACGCAGGTTATAAGCCTTAAAGAGGATTACAGTTGTGTTAACTATCCATACCTCTATACCGGGTAAGAACAATACATTCGACGGGTTCATTATCACAAGACCCGCACCTTTAGACAAACACTGAGGACGTTAGGCGGTGAGCCGTAGTATCGAGGACATTATTAAATGTTGTAATAATTACTTTTAGAATAAAACGCGTTATTAATAAATATTATTATACATATGTTTTCATTAGATAATAATTTTTTATATTTATTAAACGTTTTAGTGCTTTTTCACGCATAAGTAAAAAAATTAAAAACTAGGGAGCTATTTCCCAATATTTATGAAAATTAACGCTATTGGGTATGGTTTTTCATCGGAAATGAGCGTAAATTTTGACCCATAGTTCAACTTTTCAGGAGTCATTAGAAATTTGCACGCGCGCGCTTGTGCTTTTGCAAATTTTGGTCCGATTTTATTCAAACTGGGCACGAAAATTGATTTAGGTTATATTTTAGATGCAAAATCGCAGCAAAATCAATTCAACAGTTTACAAGAGGCATCCATTTCAAATATTTATAAAAGTAATAACTTTTTATAACAACCGATTTTTTTTTAACGTAACGCATTAAAATTTTCATAAATTAGCATTTTAAAATGTCAAATTATACTGAGAATACGAAAAAGAACCCTGCTAACACGTCAAATTGATTTTCGAATTTTAAACGGAATTTGTGCCCATTTTATCGGTAATTACGGAAATTAGATTTTTAAAGAAGCGTTACTTACAAAAATTATATTTTTTTACGATTTGGAAAGCCGCCATTTTGAAAAAGTTGTACAAGATTTTTCAAAAATTGTATTTTTGTGCTAGGTTTATGTACTTATTCATTTATAATTTTTTCGCTTGTAAAAATGTACGATTTTCTATATATTTTGGGGGGGGGAATAGTAATCAAATTGACAATATCTTTTTCTTTAACACTCTAAGAACGATTTTTAAGAGATTCAATTATAATATATATGCTTTGCGTGTGTGATATTTGTGAGCTTTCAAAAATTGATTGCAAGAATGTTTGCGCAATATTCCGGCACTTCATTTTTAATGTATAACTTTGCTGATAACTCCAAAGCCTCTAGGCGTATGGTGGAATTTTAATACCAACCTATTAAATATTATTGCTACGTACATCGTAGGCTTTATTCGAGCATCGTCTTTCGGCATCGTATTTCGAGTCCTTGTTTTCCTCTACTTTTCCCCCAGGAGACATCTATTCCCGATTTGTTTCTCTCCAGGTTGCCCTCAATCGTATCGAACTTTCATAGATTCTATCTCTCCTTCCAGTTTAATTTTGGATTATCTGAGGATTTGGAATTTCATTTTGTAGTGATGGAACTAGCTGATTGCAAGTAGGAAGTATGTGCTCGCTTCTTGTGGGAATTTGATGGAACTCCGCTAAGTTGCGATTATAAAAAAAATATTACCTTTTAGTTTTATTTTCTCACTGTAACGGCACATTTGTACACACAAGTAATATTTTAGGAACTTTCAAAATGATTTTCGAACTTAGTTTTAAGTGTATAATTCAAAAAATTAATTCAAAAATACCTAGCGTTTGTATGTATAATTTTAAGTTTAGGACGGTTATTGTTATAACTATTTTTATTAAGTAGGACTGCTACCTATAGTTCGAAGCACAGTATAGTCAGTTAAAAGATGGGCCTGTGACCTTGAGCCAACCAATCAGAGAAGAGCAATGTTGAGAAATTGCTTCTTGCTATAAACTAAATACGTGTGAATGGAAATATTTGTAAATATTAAGTAGTGCCTGTTAGTAGCTATTGATGAGCCCGGGCTCCAAAAACCTGTGTTCTTAAACATATCACAAGAAAATGTATAATTTTGAAAAAATAGTATATGTGTAATTGTTTCGGATAACACAATTAAGGTAATCGTGTAATTACATTTATTGTATTATTTTTCGTTTGCTTGTAACAACGAATCAAAGTCAGGATGTTGTAATAAAAAAATCCGATAGTAACTAAAGGACGTCTGCAGACCGCCTTAAAGTACAATTTATCAAAAGCTTGTTAAAACAGCAACCCACCTATCTGCAGACTCTTGCTGGTTAATAATGGCCGTACACGTTGGACGTTTATCTTTATTTTTGTAATGTGGAGTAGCCCGGGTTAGGCCATTAAGACATCGTCTTCACTTCTTATGAAATGTAACTGCAGTCGTTAAGGGTGTTTCTTGCTCACAAAACACACGTTTTGCTATTTAGCAAACCTTCTAGTTGAAAATTTCAACACCAAATAAATCTTGCTTAACTTTGGTATTTATATTTATCTTATTAATTCACGAAGATTAATTAATCTTATTAATTAATGACAAATTTTTAATGTGTCATATTTTCTTTTAACCATGACTGCTACACGTTTCGCTTTCATCGTATTCTCATTTAATTTAAGGGGAAGTCACACAGTAATTATATACCTTAAAATAAAAGTGACACACACACACACACACACACACACACACACACACACACACACACACACACACACACACACACACACACACACACACACAGCACATTATGTTGTACCAGTTTCAAATAGTTTTATATAGCCTAATTTATAATTACATTTATTTAATTATTTAATAATTAATTTCTAAAATTGGTTTCTACAGTAACAAAATTGCAATTTTCATGACAACTGTTAAACAAAAATAAAAATAATAAATGAAAATTACGTTTTTAATATTGGTTTCCATGGTAATAGTTTAAATAATTATATTTAATATTAGATTTACATGAAATTTGTGTTTACATATTTCGTAGTTTGGTAAAGTAGATTATATATATATATATATATATATATATATATATATATATATATATATATAAAGAGTCAAATCAACAGCGTCTTGGATCACACAAGTCAGAATAGACCTACATGACGCAAAAATAGACTCAACAGACATTGAAGACAGGAACGCATACAGGAGAAAGATGCTCGGATAGAAAATCCCAGAGAATGAAATCCCAAAAAGAGCAGGGGTAAAATGGACGGAGGAGCGGGGGACAGGATGAAGGAGGTGTGGAGGATTAGAAGAAACAAGACATGAGTCGGAGTGCTTTGCGTGATCTAACAGGGTCTATAATAATAATAATTATATATATGTATATATATATATATATATGTGTGTGTGTGTGTGTGTGTGAGTGAGAGAGAGAGAGAGAGAGAGAGAGATCAAATTTAGAACGAAATTTGATTTGTTAAAATTTTGGCAAATTTTTAAGACGAATACGTTGTGTTTTGGTTTTTAAGTAATACATTTGAACAAAAGTTCACAAAATCGTTGTAGCAGATTTTATGTAAACCCGATTTTTAACGAAAATAGTCAAAAACGTTTTTTGGAAATATTAAAAAATGAACCACTAAGATGTGGAGATATTTTATCCGTATCCCTAGATCTATTAAAAACCTGTCAACTTGTTAAGACTTCAGTAATTTTTACACATATTTGTGAACTCTGGATGCTGAGCACATGTGATTCGTATTAATTTCGTGTTTTTTTAGACGTTTTTTATGCTTCGTATAATGGGAAAGTTAAGTATTGGTTTTTAAATTAATTAAAAAAATTCAGTGTGATAAACGTTATGCACTATAGTACTACATTAGACAGGTAAAAATCCAATAATAATAAAATCAAGGTAGTGAACGAAAATTATTAATTGAGTACTTAGTATCATCGGTCGTACTTTAGAAAATATATTTAAAAATACTTAAACAATCTGTAAGTGAATTATTATCAATTTGTATTTCATAATATAAATTATCAAATTACATACAGTATATCCTGTGTAGTATACTATGGGGCAACTAGTAATTGTTAACCCTGGCCGAAGTTCTAAAAGGTTTAGTCATGTAATTTGACTTGAGTTGAAGCAAAGCTTGTATTGATTACAAGGGCCAATTAATTACGTGAATTCCTACAGCCTCCCTCGCCAAGTAGCCTATCACTTGTACAAATTTCTGACATCTGACACTGAACACGGCTTTTGTAAACTTTGCTGATTACGTCAGGATAATAGCAGTTTGAAAGCAATAACCGACAAAAATGGAGTTTAATTAAGTTTTAAATTTAGGTCTATATAATTCCCTTAAAATAATGTTGCCACTTCGCATGTCGAAAATGTTTTGTGGGTATCAATTTGGAAGTAATAAACTACAACAATCTCTCTGACTGATGTTATGAAAGCGAATATTTTTTTTATTTTAATCAGCTGTAAAACCTACTTGTAACACAATATAAAATTTTGTCGCTGATAAGGAAAGTGTCAGAAACGTGTAAGTTAAATAATTCTAATTTTCTACGTTTTGGAAGGGCCGATATTTTGAAAATGTTAAACTTTTTTTTTGACATGAATACATGACAACAGTTTAACCAACTTGTCCACTATTACTAAAATCGATTTATGTACCAAGTTTGAATCAAATTACAAACAAACAAAAGCCGCCTCGGTGGCTTAGTTCGATTCCCGGCCAGGCCTTAGCATTTTCATACGCTATAAATCATCCCATCGTCTGCATTAGTCCAAGTGTGCACAATAGTCGGACGTTAAATACTAAAAAACAAAAACAAAAAAAAAACACACACACACACACACACACATCCATATATTTATTTTAAATTATTTCAGAAAAAATGTGTTTTTTGAACTGTTATTTTCGAGAAATTCCTTTTTTCTACAAACGAATTAAAATATTTTTTGAAACGTAACGTTGTCTCCTTTCGGCAACAATTTAACTTCATCTGTATTCGATTTCACGATGTTTGATATTTTCGCTTTTGACAGGTGTTCCCGCTTTTATTTTTAACTAGAAAAACAAACAAATGATGGTATAGAAGTTAACATTTCGAATGAGAAAACAATGGAAGCATAGAACCAGTTTTTTTAAAGCGTAAAATATGCATTGTTGAAATAAAGGGGCTGGATAGGCAATTTAGATACAGATTTGCTTAATAAAGGAATTAACTGCGTTTTAGAAGTTATTTATTGTGAACGAATCTATATTGTTGAAAATGAGATATTCAGACCCGTGACCTTGAAATGAGTACCGATACTGACCTCTAGATTACGTTTTGAGTGGTTCAAAATTTTTTAAAATTTATTTTCATTGTACTTACTTTTATATATTTGGGTATTGTTAAAATCAAATTGTACACTAGTTTCTTTTTTGCGGTTATAAAAATTTCGTTTATGTGAGATCTTTTTTAAAATTAATGTACACAAAAGAGCGAGACAGTTGCGTGCCGCGATATTTTGACACAGCCTATAAAAGTGTTTCAAATCCAATCGTATAGATAAAGTAGTTTACGTTAAGCTAAAAAAACTAAAGAAAGTAAATTGGTGTTTATTTGATATTTATATGTTTTCCTTGATAAATACAGCTGAGCGAACGAACAAGCCTCCGTGCCTGGACTACAGACAAGACGTTATGATTCCGCGCACATACAAGGTGCCGCTATGTTATGTTGTAGAAAAGAAACACTTATTAAACACGTTTTTAATTACAAACACATTTTAGTATAAATACAAGAAACGGCTACTGGATTTTTTATTAGTTAATTTTCATTTGAAATAAGTGAAACCAACTGTCGACGTAGTAAGACCCAAACTCGGCATCTTTAAATGATCGTCAATTTTTGAAGGGTTTTTAACAAATTTAGCACTCTCACGTTCATAATTTTGGTCTAATTTTATTCAAACTGTCCGCACAAATCGGTTTTTAAAATAGCTTGGAAAAGTATGTTACGTAACAAAGTTCTTTCAACATTTAAAACTACATTTTCAAAAATATCGTAACTTTTTTGTATGAAATATTTTTGAAAATCTGATTGCAACATCGAAATCAGCGTTACAAAACGTATAAATTATCCTTTTGAATTTTCATAGTATGTGGAAATTTAGGAATTGTATTTGACGGCGGTTAGGGCTTGTTTTTGTATTTTCAATGTGTTTTGAATGTTTTAAATAGAGCCTGTATGCAGAATGTAATGCTGATTATGATGGTGTAATCAGAATTTAAAAAATGCAAGTATTACAGGCACGTTAACGAGACAGCAGCGAGTCGGGGATATTTAGTTTTTTCCCTATTTTATACTTACAGCATTTGCAACGACAAAGAACTAGAAACGCAAAAACTAATTGAAATAATACTAGCAATTTATACTTAAGTACTTAAGTACGTCTTCGTTATGCTTTAACTTACAAAAAACAATTTTCTGCTTGACGTGATCTCATTTTTTTTTTTGTGTTTAACGTCCGACTGTTGTGCACACTTGGGCTAATGCAGACGATGGGATGATGTATAGCGTATGAAAATGCCAAGCCCTCGCCGGGAATCGAACCCGGGTCCTCGGGGTGAAAGCCTAGACCACCACTAGACCACCGAGACGTGATCTCATGGCGTCGTGTTTCTGCAACGATGCGCTAATACAAACAATGTGCATAAAATAAGACACATGTAAACAAACCAGTGTGAAGTGATATGTGTGCATGCGCCTTATTGGCAAACATCCGGGGCCTGGGCGTTGTTCCTACAGGAAGGCATTGTGTTTGTTTGTTTGTTAACGAATTTCCATTGGAAAATGAACTATTGCAGCCTCCGTCGAGGCATCCCTTGACATAAGCGTTGATCCTAGATCATTTTTTGAAGGATTGTTAAAAATTGCGCGCACGCGAGTGTGTCTTTTCCAGCGTGCGCCATTTTTATTCGATACGATTCCAACCTGCACTCAATTCGATATTAATTATAGCTTGGACATGTCCGTTACCAAGCAAAAACCGTCTGAAAGTTTCAAAACAGAGGCCGTTTAAATATTACCAGAACAATCAATCTGTGAAAATCTATTGAAAATGGCAAAATTTGACAAATTTCGTAGTAGTTTTTAATATATTTAATGTAATTTTAATGTTTATTGCTATAATTTATGGCGAGTTCGGTAAGTTCTTGCAACAAAATTCTTCCAGCAGTTTTAAAATGCTAGTTAAAATTTTAAAAAATGTAATTTTTTTAATGTTACACTTAAAAAAATCTACGTATATTATATTTATGTCTTATGCTTTTAATAATTTTTGAAAATAAACATTTCAATTTACAGATTATAATTGTCATTATAATGATAAAATCAGATTTTTAGTGTAATACCACTTCCCTCATTATAGATAGTTCACACGAAGTTGGACAATGTGTTCACGACTCATTGTGAACCCGCCTCAATTACTCAAAAAATAATTTTTAAAAACCTCCAAAAATGTGTACAACTTTCCGGTGACACGTTCGACAAAGATATATTCGCGTTTGGTAGCTTGTGAGTAAAGTGAGAATAACTCATTCACTGAAGAAATGAACTATTGGAGCGTCCATCATGGTAAGACCCAGCCTGCAACCTTGAAATGAGCCCCGATCCTGACCTCTAGATCACTTTTTAAGGGTTGTTAAAATATGTGTGTGTGTGTTTGTGTGTGTTTTAGTGTGTGTACGTACTTACGCGTTACGATCTGTGCATTTCAAGGTCGTAGGTTCGGGACTGCAGTTACTGTCGTTAGTTTTAACTATTTCCTTAACATCGATTAATCGCCCTCATTAGTCTTAAAGTATGGCCGTTAAGCAAAAAGCAAAAATGTGTGTGTATTTGTGTTTGTGTTTGTACGTCACGTTCGCAGTTTTGGTCCCGCTTGATTCAAACGTAACACAAAAAATCGGTTATTGTAATTATGGACAATTCATAATTATCGCATATAGTAAGCTTGGACAAGTTTGTTGAACAGGAAAATTAGTTCAACAATTTCACAATGGTAGTCATTTCATTTTTTTTTAAATTCGTAACTTTTTTGCTTTAATTTTTTTTTCAATTTTCATTTTACGATTGTAATCAGCGTTAAAAACTGCCGTTTTATTAGCGTTGTAAAATTTTAATATCCGCTGAAATTAAGAACAGAATTTTAACGGCTGTCAGGGTTCATTTTCGTATTTTCAGTATAATTTGATAATTTAAAGTGCTGATATATGCAGACTTCAATGCTGATACCGTGATAAAATAAGAATTTCTGTAAGAGTAAGGTAAATAATTCATGTCTGTCGCGTAAGCGAGACAGTTGCGCGCAGCGATTATTTACATTCCCCGTGGTCGTTTCAAAGTTAACTACTGTATTCATTTTTCCAAAGTGACTAAGACGTGCGGTGTTGGCGCCTGATCTGAATAATTTAAATTCTGATTATAACAAAAACGGAAAAGTTAAATTGAGTTACGAAACGGATTCAATCCCAGCCAACTTCCGACGGACGAGAATTATTGCAATTAAACTGCGGAAGAATTTCGGAGTGAAATCAAACAAGACTTTGCTTCAATCAAAGTTTTAATTTTATATATTCTATTTGCCTTTATTTACCTTCCCATTCTCTGTTTATCTTTGTTTAATTGTTGATTAAATTAAGCTGTAGGACAAGCCGTCGTAATAACAGTCGCTTTAACCTTTCGACCATTTTGATTCCCTGTACTAATAATGTTAATTAACAATATAGAACATTCCGCTATCTGTTATGATAAAAGTATGTTTGACGTCTTGTTCTAAAAGTCTGTTACATGGAAATGTGGTCAGTATTTGATATTTTTTATAATTTGTTGTTTTTACATTTGTTTCTTTAAAAACAAATATATGAAATATTTAAAATTAAGCATTAATCATAATTGTAACTCAACAAATAGCTGTGTAATCTGTATTGTGAACATTAATAGGATTGGTAATAGATCCAATCCGCTTATTAAACCCCTTCTCTCTCTCTCTCTCTCTCTCTCTCTCTCTCTCTCACTGTCACACACACACACACACACACACACACACACACACACACACACACACACACACACACACACACACACACACACACACACACACACACACACACACACACACACACACACACACACACACACACACACACACACACACACACACACACACACACACACACACACACACACACACACACACACACACACACACACACACACACACACACACACACACACACACACACACACACACACACACACACACACACACACACACACACACACACACACACACACACACACACACACACACACACACACACACACACACACACACACACACACACACACACACACACACACACACACACACACACACACACACACACACACACACACACACACACACACACACACACACACACACACACACACACACACACACACACACACACACACACACACACACACACACACACACACACACACACACACACACACACACACACACACACACACACACACACACACACACACACACACACACACACACACACACACACACACACACACACACACACACACACACACACACACACACACACACACACACACACACACACACACACACACACACACACACACACACACACACACACACACACACACACACACACACACACACACACACACACACACACACACACACACACACACACACACACACACACACACACACACACACACACACACACACACACACACACACACACACACACACACACACACACACACACACACACACAACACACACACACACACACACACACACACACACACACACACACACACACACACACACACACACACACACACACACACACACACACACACACACACACACACACACACACACACACACACACACACACACACACACACACACACACACACACACACACACACACACACACACACACACACACACACACACACACACACACACACACACACACACACACACACACACACACACACACACACACACACACACACACACACACACACACACACACACACACACACACACACACACACACACACACACACACACACACACACACACACACACACACACACACACACACACACACACACACACACACACACACACACACACACACACACACACACACACACACACACACACACACACACACACACACACACACACACACACACACACACACACACACACACACACACACACACACACACACACACACACATACACACTGAGTTTCAACAATCCACTGACTAGCTCATACTGCTGAAGTTCCCTAGGGTCCCTAGGGCTCTTGCTAGCTTCTTCCTAGCAAGAGCCCAACAATCATAGATTATGTATCCTACAGTTTCAGCCTATTTCCTGCACAACTTACACACGGGGGGGGGGTACAACCTATATACTCTCAGACCACAGTGCCCCAGTAATGAAAACCCATGATTTTCCTGAGTTGTGCTCTGTTAAAAACGTCTGTCGCCTTTTTAAACCTTCCATATGGAATCCTGTTTAAGAGATGCTCACTATGGGATTACCCATGAACTATGAAGGTGTCCCATCTTGCCTGGTATTCCTTATGAATCAACGTAATAATTACGTCTTTCTCTCTGTGTTATATAAAGTGCTCTCTCATAATCGAAAGTCAGAATCGATTTTCATTTCAAGGTCCCGAGTCTGGCCTTACCATGATGGCTGGTCGAATAGCTCACTTTCCTAAAAATAGTAAAACTGTGAAAGTAATACAAACAATCTGAATTGTTAATATAGGATTTTTATATAATAATTTTGATTTGATTATAATCGATACTTAACCAGTTTTATTTATGTTTAAACATTTCATGAGTTCTAAGGTTTCCTGACAAGTACTAGGGTTGTCCGTAAAGTAAGGTTCCCAAGGCGCAATAGTCACTGCGAACGTTGTTATGCGAGATCCGGTGGCCTTGGCTTTCAGCTTGATTCCCCACTCCGCGAGCGATCTGCGACGCTCAGTCTTGGCTTGGTAGCCGTTTATAACGGAGTTGTTTTTCCTGTCTCCCGCCAGGTGCGAATTACGCTCTGTGATTCGTTTTTTGTGTGAAAAAAACATTGCGCCGGTGGACATTCATATCCAACTGTGTGAAGTCTACAGAGAAAAATGTATGAGCATACAACACGTGCGCAAATGGTGCAGAGAATTCAAAGACGGACGGTCATGATGAACAGCGTTCCGGAAGGCCATCTGTTTCGGCCGAAACGATTGCGAAAGTGGAAGAAGCAATGCTGAACGATCGAAGGGTGACTGTTCAGAGAGCTCTCCGAGATGATCCCTGATGTCAGCAAGACCTGCATTGATAAAATTTTGACAGACCATTTAGGGTATAGCAAGGTTTGTGTAAAATGGATCCAAGCAGAGCACAAACGGCAACGGACTGATGCGGCCCGCGAATTTCTTTAGGCCTACGGAACCGATGGCAAGAAATTCTTGGACTTCATTGTCACTGGGGGCGAGACCTGGGAACACTATACGGCGCCGGAAATGAAAGAACAATCACGTCAGTGGAAACAGCCAGAGTCGCCGAAGCTGCGGAAGTGTTCAACAAACACTGTCTGCCGGCAAAGTCATGGCGAGCGTGTTTTGGGACAGGAAGGGGTTATTGTTGTGCGAATTCATGGATACCGGCACAACAATCAAGCTGATCGTTACTGTGATACGTTAAAGAACCTTCGCCGCGCGATTCAAAACAAGAGGAGAGGCATGCTGACGAAGGGAGTTTGTTTACATCAAGACAACGCTCGTCCGCACACCGCACGTCCCATCCATCAACCAATTTGGATGGGATACTGTCACACATACGTCCTACAGCCTGGATGTAGCCCCAAGTGGTTACCATCTCTTCCCTAATTTGAAGAAACACGTAGGTGGGGCGCATTTCAGTACCGGAGAGGGCTGAAAGAAGAAGTTTTAAGGTACCTTCGCGACGAGGCGGTATAGTTTTTCGACTCAGGCATACAAAAGATGGTTCATCGTATGTAACAATGCATCGATCTCAACGGCGATTATGTCGAAAAATAGAAAAAAGTGTAAGCTTTCCAAAAATGTATTATTCATTGCAAATAAACATGTTTTTCATTGTGAAAAATTATTGGGAACCTTATTTCACGGACAGCCTTCGTACTTTTCCCTGTATATTCATGTACGTTTAGGTTACTGAAGTTTTTGTTATTTATTTGATTTAATTAGCTCAGCTAACAGGTTTTAGTTGGCACCTTCATTTGTATTGAACAGGCTAGACTGTTAAAAATAATTTTTTATGTAGTTTGATTCACTATTTTGTTGAACAGTTTTTAAAACCTGAGCTATCTTCTAAAGTGAGTTTATTAACCAACGTGGTATGGGCCGCTGCACCATTCTCCCTCTTTGTTTAACAATTCTTTTTCTCACCAACTACGAGTTCTTTATAATATTTTATTTACAACAGTGCACGATTTGATAAATATAAAAACTTCTCGTTACTAGACATGGTTTTATAGTACAAGTTTGGAATATACTACTGACCAACAGAAATAGCCTTTTAAAAAATGTAATGGTTTCTATTTTTACGAACTATGTGACATTTATGAGGTCTTCTGTATAATCATACTTGTATCTCATAAAAGTGCTCATGTACGTATCCCAATGTAAACGCACCATAAGAAAGAAAATTGAGTATTGTTTTCTCCTGTACGTCATCATGAACTACCAGGTGATAATTTTTGAAAATGCCTGCCTACATCTTGTTTTTCCCGCAACCAATATCCAATAAGCAAACACAAAAGTTCACCCAATTAAAACGTTACGCGCCTTGCTTCCATTCAGAAAGTAAATTCGATCAAATGTTCTCGCGTAATGAAAACCTAAACAACCTTTGTTCTCTGTGGTTTAGTTATCCCAGAAGCCATTAACCACCGATCGTAACACTCAGGTAACTGCAGAAATTTCACCGGACACCATGTCATACCAATTAATTACTATGCATACAGTATGAGCGAGTGTAAGCCTAGCTAGTGAGTGTGACGAGGTAATTGGCAGCTCATTTTACCTCCCGCCATTAATTAAACTGATCTGCATTTTGTGATGTCAGTCATTTGTTTGCGTGGCGTCCATTTGGTATAATTACGGCTGTCTGTTTTATAGACAGACATTCCTTATTCTTGTCACGTTATTCAACAATTTACATTGAAAAAATAAACTATTTGGAGCGGCCATCACGGTAAGACCTAGACTCGGGACCTTGAAATGAGCAACGATTCTGATCTCTAGATCTCTTTTTGTGTGGTCATTAGTAAAGTGTGTGTATGTGTGTGTGTGTGTGTGTGTGTGTGTGTGTGTGTGTGTGTGTGTGTGTGTGTGTGTGTGTGTGTGTGTGTGTGTGTGTGTGTGTGTGTGTGTGCGTGTGTGCGCGCGTGTCTATGCGCGCGTTCTATGAGAAAGAGAGAGAGAGAGAGAGAGAGAGAGAGAGAGAGAGAGAGAGAGAGAGAGAGAGAGAGAGAGAGCTCTCGTTCGTAATGTTAGCCCAATTTTATTCAAACTTTACACAAAAACAGATTATGAAAGTAGCTTAGACAGTCTTTTTACTCAGATAATCTCTTTAGCAGTTTCAAAATCTGGTCATTTCAATTTTTTAAAAATTCATCACTATTGTGCCTTAAGTTGTATTCGAAGGTCGGTTTCCCCCCCCCCTGTGATCTGTGTTCAAAGCTGCATAAACTAGAACGTTTAGTTTCAACAATCAGTAGCAATTAAGAAATTGAATTTGACAACGATCATGTTAAACTTGTTTATTTTCAATCAAATTTTAAATTTTAAAATATAAATAAACGTAGTTTAATGCCGATTATGATGGTGAAATCATAATCCGAAAAATTGTCTATAAGATTAAGAAATTATTTTTATAATTCGCTTTTTAATACGTCAGCGAGACAGTTGCGTGCCGCGGTTATAGCAAAAGCAATTTGACAAGAACTAGCTGTAAATATACAAACATTGACATACAAACTGCATATTAGATGATTATAACAGATCAGATGTCATGTTGACTGTCTGTCATTCTCTGTGTGTTTGATTAAATGCGTAAATGATGTAATATACCTGCTTTGATGTATTAGGGAATACTCAGGCAGGCAGTGAATCTTTAAAGGTTACATCAGTGTTGCCAATACACTGAAACCAATTAATCATTGAATCATATGTGTATTTCTTGCATATTTCATAGGCGTAATAGTAAAACAAAGCGAGATTAGTGTGTTTAAACACAAAGCAGGCATATCTTTAATGTAATTAATGTAGCCTATGCCATATCTGGTAGAACGTGTTTTATACAGGGTGATTCAGAACTATACGGTGATAGATTCTGTACCTAAAAATATGAAAAAAGTGCATAAAAAAGTATGTCCGAGACGTTTCAGTTTCCTATTAGCATTCACGTTGTGTTTAACAACCTGACAATGACAAAGTTGGGGGGAAATATCCATCTGCTTACATTTACTCGTTTTAAAATTAAGGAATTTATTATCATAATGGCAAGTTTAGTAATACAGGTATTTGTTTTGTAGTCCTTTTAATTCTCTTCGAATTCTATACTTTCCAATTTGCTGCGCCGAATTTACATGACTTATATGTTGTAATCATTTGATATTGTATAGACCTGTTTCTATAGTTTACTCCTGTTTCGTATTCCCCTGAAAATGGCAGCTGTGTCAGCCTAATTTACACGAAGATAAGTTAAATTGACTAGTATTAGACGCTTTTTCTTAAATTCCTTCCTCTGTATGTTTCATGGTTCAAATCTTTCAATCGATTCTTAACCCACTTTCCATCATCCAATCGACTTGAAATTTTGCACACTTGCTTGCTTCCGATGACAATGCAATATTCAATAATTAGGCGCATCAAATTTTCCTTCACTGTGCTTTAATTAATTAACTAAAATTGCAAATGGAAAAATAGTTTTAGCGTTTCCCAATAGATGGCGTTAGTTTCGTCTAACACTTTTCACATTCAAAGTTGTCGGAAGAAGCGAGTTCGAGCCCAGCGCTGTCCTAAACTTTTTTCTTACACTTTTTAATAATTTTAACATTCTACTATTATTCGTATATGTAAAAAAATTCTGGATGCAGATTTTTTTTGAATTTTTTGTTAAAACAATTACGAAAAAATATTCAAAATAGCCATTTGTTAACATTTAATTAATCATTAATGTATATTTAAATTAGAAATTTGTGCAAAATTGAAAATATTTTGTTTGCAAAAAAGTAAAAATAATTATACAATAAATTCAAAAAAATCGATTACAAGATTCATTACGCCTACTAAAAAGTAGAAATAAAATAAAAAAGATTTTTAAAAAACTCGCTCTTCCAATTCAAGTATAAAATGCACTAAAAAGTAAAAAATACGTTTTTCTTCAGTCTGAGAATAAAGCGTGGGTGCCCATCAATACTCTCTTAAAAGGATCTTCTTCAATAATTTTTAATTAATCGAATCTACACTCAAGCTTTATTCACCGACTGATGAAAATTTTATTTTTTACTTTTTAGTGCATTTTATACTTAACTTGAAAAAGCGTGTTTTTTAAAATAATTTTTGAAGTGACTACTTCTTATGGCGGGCTACGGATGTATGTTTTGCACGGGAAAAAAATCAGTTTGCCGTTACGCATCACGCTCTTTTTAAAATGTATTTTTGAAGTAAAAACTTGTATGTTCGCGCTATAATATCACTTAACCAGTTCAACTTAATTATTTAGTTTTGAGTCAAGTGTTAACTGTGTAACAGTGACGTTTTATACGTTTATTACATATTGGTAGGTGTGCATAATAAATATTTAAATTATTTTAAACTCCATTGTACTACTTACCCAGTCCAATTTATTTAGTATTTAGTTTTGACAAGTGTTAACTGTATAACAGTGACGTTTTATTCGTTATTATATATTGGTAGGTGTGAATAATAAATATTTAAATGCCACTATACTACTTACCCAGTGCAACTGAATTATTTAGTATTAAGTTTTGTAATATGTGTTAACGGTAGGCTACAACAGTGACGTTTTAATAATATTTTGTACTTCTTAATATAATATTTTAAATTTGAAATTTTGTGTGTGTTTTTTGTTTGTTATTCAATCACACATTAACTACTGGACCGATTGAGATGAAATTTAAAATGAACATGGTTTAGGTACCTGAGATGGACATAGATGTATTCCCGTTTTAAAAATCTGAATCCCTGTTATTATTTATTATAAAATTATAGTTTATAAACTTACATTTGCAATGATTTTAATTGAAACAATCTTATAATTCCAAACAATCTGCCTTTCCAAATTAAAATATTGCAGTTTCCATTGAAGTTGCATTTATAATGACAATTAATAAGTCACAGGGTCAGATATTAAGAGTATCAGGAATACATTTGGGACTCCGTGCTTCTCCCATGGTCAGTTATAGCCTATTCTAGTGTCGAGTAGCAAAAATGTAGTGTCTTGACAAAAAACCATAAAATCATATGATATTGTATTTAGAAATATATTAAACTAAAATGAACGTACTCATGATTTTGAAAATCGACTGTAAATTTTATTTTGTGGTGTAAAATATACAGCCATAACCCGTGATAAGAAGTAGTCACTTCTGTCGGCAGTCATGCGACTGCCACGTTTTTTTTATTTTATGTTATTTATTTTGTTAATATGAAATTAGTGTCTTTTCATTTTGTTGTGAAAAGTTTTCGTACATCTTGCCTAAATATTACTTGTATATTTGTAAGTTGATAAATTACAAATTTTGAATATTAACGTACATTGGGTACAAGCATATTGGTACCGTGATGTTTTTTACCCTCAATCTATTTCACTGTAATTAATTGGTCTGATGTTGGTATTCCATTTGAAACAATCAGTCTGTGTAATTAACAACCAATTTCCTATAATAAAGCTGGGCTAATGCTATTATACTGGGGCACTTACTTTTAAAAGCGACTAATTGATTCATTATAATTATAAATAGAAAAAGTAAGAGGCACTTACGTTTGTAAGCGATCATATCTATATCGACCACGATCCTGTCGCGTATAAACGATATGCCGAAAAATACATAGAAAAATATGGTCACTTTCTGCAAATTTCTAAAAAAAAATTATGAAACCGATTTTATTACCATAATAAATGATTAAACCTGCATAAATTAACATTTTACAAATTAGATTGGAAATATGAAATGAACCCTGACGAATGTCGGTTTAGTTTTCAAGTTTTCGTTGTAATTTTAAATTTTATAATACTAATTTCAGAGGGTTTATTTTCACATTTTTAGAGATTCAGGAAAAACACAACTACATTGGGAAAAAGTTTTAGTGTGCGTCTTATTCACCGAATAAAATGTCGTAGCGAAGCACGGGTATTCAGATAATATACAAAAGAACTTTAACGACTTTTCAAAAATCGAGTTAGAGGTCATCAAACTGGGTCTTACCAATAGTTTATTTTCCAATGGATATGACGTAGTTTATAATTAAAATATAGAAATGGTGATAGGCCAGTACAGACGTACTACATGTGTTCCTTCTTCCTACGTGAAACGTGATCCGCGCAGGTCAGGCATCGGTAACACCGACCAAGGCGTAACTTGTTATATACAGGGTGAGGCACAAATACTTGCATACTGATGTATCGCTGTCTCTTCAAGGGGATTTAACGCATTTCACTTCTAGCGCCGTTTTTGTTGCGCTGAGTTTTCCGTAAATACAATTGGATAAATATCGAAATGCTAACCAGCTGCAATGTAGACCACACACAACTATATTATGTGTTATTAGTGGAAGTGTGATTGTAGAACTATTTCAATTGGAAAATGAACAGCCAAAGTAGTAAGACTTAGACCCGTAAGAGCCAATCCCGACATGTAGATCACTTTTTCAAGTTCGATAAAATGTGTGTGTATGTGTGTGTGCGCGCGTGCGCGCGTGTGTGTGTGTGTGTGTGTGTGTGTGTGTGTGTGAGAGAGAGAGAGAGAGAGAGAGAGAGAGAGAGTATGCCTGCGTGCGTGCGTGTGCGAGCGTGTGCATGCGTGTGTGAGTGTGTATGTGTGTGCACGTGTGTGTGTGTGTGTGTGTGTGTGTGCGCGCGCGTGTATGTATGTGTGTGTTAGTGTGTGTGTGTGTGTGTGTGTGTGTTTGTGTGTTTGTGTATTTGTGTTGAGTGTGTGTGTGTGTGTGTGTGCGCGCGCGTGTGACATCATTTAAGATTTCCATGTTGGCGGCCATTCCGAATCACATTATATTTATAACAGCGATTATTTCTAAATATATAACCCAAGCTTTACAACAGTTAATTGTAACAAAATATCTCCTTTGGTAATTGTAAAGTGAAAATAAAAGCTTATTCACTTTTCACCCATATTTATCTATTAAGGAAATGTGGTGTATTTTCCAACCAGCAGAATAGTTCTCGCAACAAAATTGTATGGTAACAATATAGCTATTGTGTACAGTTCATGCCGCAGTGGTGTAGCTTTTGTTCCTTGCGGTATGTTTCTTGCCTCATAAAACAAATCTACCTTTAATCCTGTATGATAAGTAGAGCAGATTTTGAATCAAGGCATGAGATACACTACACAGAGACGGTATTGTAAAATACATAGACTAGCTTTAAGCGTTCGTAGCTAAAATCCAACATTGATTTTACACGTTTTAATCAAAGTAGTGAAACCCTAACGTTTTAGTTGTCGCCCTCAGCTGTCTCGTTGATGTGATGGAAGCGAATTTCTTAAAATATTTTTTCACTGATTTTTTTTCGAAAACCTGATTTTACAGTCATAATCGGCATTAAAATCTGCATACATTTTAAACTTAAAAATTGCATTGAAATACGAAAGTAAACCCTGACCGCATTCAAATTAGTTTTAATTTCAACCAATTTTGAAAATGTAATGTACTTACTTGCGCAGTTTTTAGCTTTGAGCACGATGGTGAAATTAAATTTTTTAAAAGAAGCTGGAAACAAGTTATTATTATATTTTTAAAGCTTGTTCTCTTGTCGTGCGACCCTTTCACCCTGTTTTCATCCATCCAATTCGGTTTCTCGCTGTTTTCCTTCAACTCTGATAAACCGATTTTCATTCTGGAAAAGTAGTTTTATTTTTCACATTTTCCTGGTAATTAAGGATTTTGGATGGAGAATGCACGATGCTTAAAACCAAAGTTACTTATTTTTAGTCTTAATCACTGTTTTAACGCAATATTTTTTTCTGATTTTATTAATCCTCCAAAATATTTAATTCGCACCTATATTTTAGGTTTTACTCTGTAATTTACAATATATATATATATATATATATATATATATATATATATATATATATATATGTGTGTGTGTGTGTATTTTATAATTCCTCTTTAAAGCTACTATTTATTATTTAATCTTATAATTATTTTAATTTTCTATTTACTTAATTAACATCTTACTTAATTAGAATTGTTTAACATTTGAATAAATAAATAAATTTGCAATATAAATGTGTATCATATCTCTGAAGTCATTTAACATACAAAGTTTGGATAAATTTTTTTGTAGTATTCCGTAACACTAAACAGATCTCTAGTCTGTCTAACGAAAAAAATCTGTTTAATGCTACACTACTTATATTATTAAATATCATTTTGATTACAATTATAAAAAATCTATTAATTAATTTAGCCTATATATTGGTTCCATTGTGTTTATGTAACATATGTTTATCTTAAGCTGGCAGACTATTAAAATTACATGTCATTTTCATCTTTACAGCCTTTAAAACTTTTGAAATAATTAATTTAAAGAAAATTTCGTTCTTCATAAATGATTTAGAACACACTAGTTTACCATAAAACAACTTAAAAACAAGTTTAGTGATGTTTTGTTCACATTGGGTAATCTGTAGAGCCCAATAGAAATTGTTTCAAAGTTTTACAAAACTATTACGTCAATTAATGGCGGATTAGTCTTGTCAATTCCGTATTTTTCTTTACCAACTTGTTGAACCATGATTATTTAATCTGCCCACTGTGTGCTCATCTGTGCAATAACAGTTTGCTTTACAATTCAATTTTAAACTAATACTACCTTTTTTGTAAAACTTTTAGAAACATATTTATTCGAAACGAAGTTTCTTTATAATTATAATTACTTGGACCGTAGGAAATTTCCCATTTCAACACACACACATGCGCGCGCGCGCACACACACACGCGCACACACACACACACACACACACACACACACACACACACACACACACACACACACACACACACACAATCTATGCAGCATGTAACATTTTTAATGACTTCTCGAAAGGTTAATTAAAGGTTAGAATAGGCGTTCATTAAGTAGTTTCAGTCAGATCTTGATGACCGCCAAAATTACTCATTTCCTAATGAATATACGTTACAACAAATTTTACCGAACTGTGTTTAACAAATATACAAACATGTTGATGTAAGCCATTTCCGTGCTAAGAAGCTTTCAAATCGTGTTCAAATCGTATACCACAGTGTCAAGTTGATGGTTTGTAAAATAACTTTCTTTATTCCAAGTATCACCTAACCTTCCTTTAGAGCAGATCCGTGTTTACAACCTACAAGAAGTATGCATGTAATATAATCACGATGTCACATTCTACTTAATCCAGTTCAGTTCCAATTCACTGCCGGTGACGTAACAATGTTAACCTAGTTCTCAGTACCAGCGCCAGATGTCGGGAGTGGAGTGTTTACTTCTTGCCACACTTCATGGAATCCTCGATATAAACGCAATCAGCTGATCTTTGTTATTATCTGGTGTCGTTGCCAAGGTTACGATCGCTCTTTATTACCATCCAGCAGTTGTTACCTGCTACAGAATGAATTTGAGAATTTCAATTGGAAAATGAGCTATTAGACCAAGTTTAGTTACGTTAAGCCCGGATCCATGAAATGAGCGCTGATCTTAATCTGTAAATAATTTTTTGCGGGGGTCGCTAAAATGTGTATTTCTGAGTAAGCGACATACTTCCGAGAGATGATAGGAGAACTAAGAAAATCATAGCATTAGGCTAGAAACATTAAACAGCCATTTTGTTATAATTCTAGATCGGCTTGAGCGATTTAGACGAAATTTTCCATCGTACTCACCAATGTAAATACCTTGTTTAAACAAAGTATTCGTTCCAATAATCCGTTTCAAAATGGCGGTATTTTAAATAAAAATAGCAAAAAAACAATACATGTTTACAAAAAATTTCAAAGTAAATTTTTCTAGCTCGTTTAATTTATTATCGAATAGTACAAGCAAAGAAAAATCAATTTATATGGAAACCCTGACGCCATAGTAAATGATTTTAATCAGATTGGTGAAGCTTTTCACTTCTAGCGTTAGTCTGCGCCACTGTAGCAGTACATTGTGAAGTGTTGCCAAGTCGCCTTTAAGTTCACCTTTAACAGCATAGAAAATAAGGATAGCCAACATCAGTTATAAATTACAGTCATGCAACAAATTGGTATTTGAAGTACACTGAGTGATCTTATATTCTAATTGTGAATTATAAACCCAGTTAACGACTCACCAGTACCGGTTAGCTTTCTGTTTTTATTCAGTTTTCTTTCGCGTACTATTAATTTTGGTTTTTGCTTTTTTTAACATCCGTACTTTATGTCAGTAGGGTTAATGAGGACGAGGGAACAACGTTAATGGTACGGATTAAAACAACGGGAGTAACTGCGGCTCGAACTAATAATCTTACCTACCGCCTCGGTGGTCTAGTGGATAGCATACTAGGCTTTCACCCCGAGGACCCGGGTTCGATTCTCGGCGAGGGCTTGGCATTTTCATACGCTATACATCATCCCAACGTCTGCATTAGCCCAAGTGTGCACAATAGTCGGACGTTAAAAAAAAAAAAAAAAAAAAAATTAACTACTGAGCCAACCAAAAACAATTATAAATATAATTGAACAAATAGTAACAATAAAATAGCATCTATTAGTGTACATTGTTGAAGGCAGTAGGCTAGGTCATGTGGTATAACATACCTTAGCAATGTCGTGGTAAGCCATTTTAAAGATATAAATTATTTTGTTAAAAACAAAATGGCGGGTAGCTGGTAAAAAAAAGCTTTATTTATGCGATATATATCTATAGGAGGGTGAGTCAAGAGGACCTTTGAGGAAGTGTTCAATACCGTCTGCAGGGATAAGACCTCTGCGAAGATTAATAACGCGTGTCGTGAACAGGTCTACAGTCCATTCCACATTACTTGAGTGTGAACGTAAACACAGATAAGGAGCGTGTTTCGTTCTAGCCTACAAGCACTATTAGATCCAAACTATTAAGCTTATGAAAAAATAAGTATTTTTAGTTAGGATTTATAAAAACGTTTGTGAAACTAAATCAGTTATCAGTCACTAAACAATTCTAAAACCTTGAATTACCTTTGAATCTAGAATACAGGTTTAAAGGGTATTGGGGGATTAATTTAAATGACATACAGCAATAGATTTGTTATAGCGAACTATCAAATAATATGGAATAGACTGTAGAGGTAAATCAAAAATATGCAAGTAGATAAGAAAAGAAGAGATAGAGACGAATTAGTATCGGTTAAAAATTATAACGCTTGAATGAATGAAAAAGTAGATTTTGGGTTTAACTTTATCGAAGTATAACCTACATTTAGGCTACTTTACGGAAAAATACTAACTTAAAACATAAAATGCATATTTTTTTGTTAACTTCCAATTACGGAATCAACTTTTTAACATTCATGATAATTTTCATCTACCCCTGAAAAAATGGTGCCTCTACCCTCTTACTAAGCGACATCAGACTTTCCAATTAGTAAGGAAAATATTGAGATCGTGCTAAGTTTCCCAACGAACTGGGCAGGAACTGCTTTACAATGTTGTCTGAGTGTTTCTTAAGTACTTCCTTCACGAACACAATCCAGAATCAACGGTTCAATTCACTTAACATTTTTATATTCCCACTTCAAAAATAGGTTGGAAATAACAGGACTTAAACAAATATTATTCAATTTTTCTCAGTCGAAGGGACAAATTGTAAATTGAGACTTGTTTTCAATGTAAATATAATCGCGGCACGCTGTTGTCTCTCTTTAATTCGTTTCTCTTCTTCTTCAAACTTTGATTTCACGATAACCAGCATTGAAATCCGCAAATAATAGTAATAATAATAATAATGCTTTATTGACATTCTGTTTTAAAGAACAAAAGCCTCTTTTGTCGGAGGTAAACTGAATTGCTACGAATGTACAAAGCGATCAAGCCTACATAGAAAATAGAAAAACTGAAACAAAAGTTAAGGCCGGGCGGTCTCTAAATGCGGAGCTGAGATGAGCGTAGCGAGGTGAGCGGAATGAAGTTGAACGGCAACCAGAAGCGGTGATCAGTCAGTTTAACGATCTTTTAAACCTAATATTTTGGCCTACTTTAAAGGATTCTAGAAACAATTATGTTTAAAAACCGTAACCTAGGCAACGAGAAATAATAAGTTTGTAGACGTAGTCAGCGTGGTGGGGGGAGCGTAGTCGGCTTTAAAACCGAACCAAGACAGAGGCAAAGCTGTGTAAAACGGAGCCCAGAGACGCCGCTTGACTCCGCTTACAGTGGCCGCACTTACATTAAAAACAATACATAAGATTTTGAATGCGTAGTCCACTCCGCTCAGACCAAGTACGCTTTGCATTTGGTGACTTCCCGGCCTAAAACAAAGAAACATATATTTAATATTTGTTTTTCCCAAAAATTTAAAGTCTGTTTAGTCTTTTTATAACTCCGGACCACTGCACTCTTCTCCTTGCTTGCATGCTCCATTGGTCACCTACCATCCCTCCCTCGTAGCGTTGGTCTTCCTTTCTTCCTCTGCTTGTCCCTGGAAATTTATTCTGTAGTCAGTTTCACCCAACGTTGATCTTCCACTCTTGTCTGTCCCATTTTCATTTTAACATGTGTGCTTCTCTCGCCAAGTGCTTCAATTTTCACCTTCCCCGCAAACTTCTTATTGCTTATTTTGTCTTGAAATGTGTGACTTCTAGTCTTGTGTCTAAGATGTTTGTAAGAAAATCTACATATATTAGCATTTTAAAGTTAAATTTAGTATACAATTAAATTTAACTTTATCGAATTTTGAAAATTCAAAGTACTAATTTATGTAGATTTTAACGCTTATTGCGCTGGTAAAATACGGTTTTCAAAAAAAAATTTAATTAACTATTTGGAATGGCCGCCATTTTGAAAATGTTGCACCGTTTTTCAAAAACGGTTATTAAAAAACGTAACCAAGCCGTTACCGAAATCGGTTTTTGTGCTAATTTTAGAGCAAATCGGAATAAATTTGCGAACGTGAGAATTGAAAAACACACAAATAAATACAATAAAGAATTCTTAAACTCTTTAAAATGTTATCTAGATGTCAGAATCGGCGATCACTTCAAGATCCGTTACCTTGATGGCTGTTCCGGTAGTACATCCGCCAATGGAAATGCGTTAATAATTACACTGAGTATAAATTAGGTGGGCGATAGGATGCAGATGTTGGAAAGCCATTTCCAAACACTGCAGTCACTTCCGCCAGTTATTAATCAATGTTCAAATGTCAAACATAAATTGTTCTTCAGTTCACGTAGCCTATTTCTTCAAATTATTTGATAAATTACAACATGACGTCCGTTTTGTGTTTGGCATCAGTTGAGTAATTACTTTTAATGGTTTAGCAAAAATACACAAATCCTGAATTAAAATTTAAATTTTGTTTTTTTTACTGACAACTCTCGATAATGTAAAATTTTCAACACTTCAAAAACGTCAGAGGAAACTTAATTGATTAAGCAGTTTTGAGAAAATTTGGCGTATATATGTCAAGGTTAGGTAATTCTTTTTTTCTATATAATAACTGTTGAAAATCAGATTGTCTCAAAGTCAGATCAAACGATTTTTATCAAATTTTCTTGACATGTTGTCAATAAACTGTCCCAAACAAAACGTATGTGTGAAAAACGGTTCAGGCTCTATTAAAAAAATAAAATTAAAAATTAAAATTAAGCTTAATAATAGTTTTTCTTGTAGGAGTGAATCTATAAAAAATTAACCTTACCACAATTGAGTTTTAAACTAACGATTGCAATAACATTTCGAATTTCGCATGTACGTAAGGCGTACTAATATTTGTGGACCACCTTTTTAATTTGTCAAAAAATTTAATCACGCTAACAACCGTCTCGCTGATGTGATCGAAGCGAATTTACAAAAGGTTTTCTTTCTACCGCGTCTTTTTTTAAATTAAAATTTTACTATTAAAAATCATTGTTAACTTTTAAATTACATTATAAATACGAAAATGAATCTTGATCGCTTTCGAATGACTTTTCTTTATTTCAACGTATTTTGAAAATTGAAAATACTAATTTGTGCAGCTTTTAACGCTTATTACAATAGTGAAAACAGATTTTCAAAAAATTCAAAAGGTTATGTTTTTTTTTATTTGGAGTTTTAATTCTTAATCTCTTAAACGGATTTTGCAGTATAACGAACTTGTCTAAGGTATTACGTACACACACACGCGCGGGGTGCGCTCACACACACACACACACACACACACACACACACACACACACACACACACACACACACACACACACACACACACACACACACACACATATATATATATATATATATATATATATATATATATATATATATATATATATTGAGGTTATTGTTCTAGGTCTTCAATATTTCATTAATTTCCAATATAAATTCGTTAACAACTTTTTTCAGTTTATTCATTTCGTAGCTATTGTATCAGGAGACTAACTTCACATCGCATCCTGTATAACTAAAATTTTACAAAACTTAAAACACAAGCTATTATTCACTGCAAGGTAAAATAGTTTACTGAGTTGTTAATTACGGAGCAGCTTATCTAATCATATTTTGTTTGTCAGTCTGGCGGGCAAATTCTCATATTACATTCGGGCTGGAAAACAAAAGATAACTTTTCGATGTGATACCGTATTTACTTTTAACAACGAAGGGAGACGACGCAGTTGCCTTCCTTCACTTCGTGGCTTATCTCTTACACTTGCCTCTTCAGTCCCGTGCTCCAAGTGTGTGATGACCTTTGTGCAACCTTATGTAGTGTAATGAACCGGAAACTTGCGAACTTTCAAGCTTAGTGAATACAAAAATAAGTTCGTCCTTATATACCATGGCATTTTCATAATGAGTTTAATACAAAAACAGAGTTATTACGCAAGGACCTTGAAAGGAGCGCCTTTTTGAACAGTTGGACAAATATATATAGCCTATATATATATATATATATATATATATATATATATATATATATATATATATATATATATATATAAATTCGTTAATCTTAAGTTCAAGTTGGTATAAGTTAAAAGTCATACATTTTTTTAAAAAATCTGATTCCAGCAGCATTAAAAATTACATAAATTAGCATTTTAGTTATCAAAATTCGTTTAAGTAAAGAAATTTAATTTGACGGCTGTCAGGGTTCATTTTCGGTACAATTTGAAAGCTTGAAATACAAATATACACATATTTTAATGGTGATCGTAATAGTGAAATCAAAATTACAGAAAAAAATGTTAAAATAAATAATTATTTTCGAAAATTCGCTTCCATCATGTCAGCGAAACAACTGCTGGCTAGTATTATTTTGTTAATGGCCGAAACGTTTTTCGTCAATTTAAAACATTACTGTCACAACAATGAGACGCAGTTTTAATAATTGGTAATAAAAGTGTTTATGGCATCTTTTTGGTAGTATGGTTTGCTACAATACAAATATGCGTAGGATTTTTTTTTTGTGTTTTTGGTTGGTGTTTTGCTTTTTTTTTGGTATTTAACGTCCGACTATTGTGCACACTCGGGCTAATGCAGACGATGGGATGATTTATAGCGTATGAAAAAGCCAAGCTCTGGCCGGGAATCGAACCCGGGTCCTCGGGGTAAAAGCCTAGTACGCTATCCACTAGACCATCGAGGCGGCTGAATATGCGTAGGACATTGTGGCGTAGTATAAAATAAAAACAAAATATTTGCCACAAGAAAACAAACTGACAAATATGAATAGGGTAAATATAAAATTAGTAAAGTTACTTTATCTTGATGCGCATTTCGTTGAAACAGGTATCATTGTCAGAGCGATACCAAACTGAAGGATTACGAAACCGGAGTACTGAAGATAGTAGCTTTGTTGCCGAAACGTACATCGGGATGTAATTATGCGACATTTATTCTGTTCATATCAAATTAGATTATTTTCATTTTGTGGTAAAAAAAGTACAAGTTTTGTATTTGTTATAATTTTCTTCAAATCACCTATCACAGATCCTTAAAAACACTATTGAGTGTTAATAATTATGGATGATATACTCGTATTGGACAACCATTTGTAATAACTTCATCTATACGTATTAGCAAACTTCTATGGAAAAGGAGTTTCTGAAGCGGGACATCATAGTAAGTCCCAGATCAGCGTCATTTAAATGAGCACCGATCTTCACTATTAGAACACTTTTTGAGCGGTAGTTAGATATTTTATATATAAATCTGTGTTCACTCTAACGTTTGCATTTTTAGTTCGATACGTTTCAAATTTCACACAAAAATCGATTTAGACAGATGTCTGGACAAGTCCGTTACACAGAATAAACTGTGCAACGATTTAAAAATGGCACACATACAAAATTTTAAGAGGCATGACTTCTTACCCTATACACTTTTGAAAATATGATTTCATCAATCTAATCACCGTTAAAGTCTGCACAATTTAGTATTTAAATTTTCAAAAGTTCATTGTTACTAAAAAAATGAGTGAAAAAGTTTAAGATATCAAATAGGTTAGCATGTATCAAAGATGCTATAACTGTGCGATAGGATCGTTTTAAAAAGATTATGAGGAATTAGATTCTGTCACGTCAGCGATTTTGAATTTGAAAACACATTGACGTTGATAAATGCTTTGACGGCGGTCAGGGTTCATTTTCGTATTTTCAATAATATGAAAGTTTAAAATGCCGGTTATTGTGGTTATATCAGAATATCGAAAAGTGATAAGGTAAAAAGAAATACTTTTAGAAATTCTCTTCTATCACGCCAGCAAGACAGACGCGTGCCGTGATTATATTAACTTTAAATCTAAAATATGTTTTTTCAAATTCAATGGAGAAGTTTTTTTTGTTGCATCACCTACTTTGTGAAGTATAAGGTGTTGTATAATACAATGACAAGTAAGTTGTTAAAAGAAATTAATTTCGACATAAAAATTCGCAAAATTCAAATCGAGGTTAGTTGCGTTGAGATGATGACACATGCAGTAACAAGATGCCGTTGCCTCAATGTTCCGCCTACAGCTATTGTATTGTACAGAGAACCTTGAACCACTTGAGCGAACAACTAGTTCTTAACCCAGTCCGCACATCCTTGCACGTAACCTGACAATCGGGTCCTTGTTAAGTATCACCGGTCCGATATTCCCAAGTACTTCGTAGTTGCTTCAATGTAACTACGGCACGCAGCTATCTCGCTGGCTTGATTGAAGCAAAATTTGAGAAGTATTTTCGTTTATCTTTTTTTTTTTTTTTTGATATTCTGATTTCACCACAATAATCGTCATTTTAAACTTGCAAATTATTGAAAACTCGAAAATGAACCCTGACCGCTGTTAAAACATTACTCATTTTCAATGTTTTTTTTTCAAACGCTAATTTATGCAGTTTTACACTTTGTTTACCGCGGTGAAAACAGATTTTCAAATACTCTTAAGACAAATAATACGAGTTTTTACAGATCGTAACGTCCGCCATTTTGAAACTTTTGAAAGATTTTAGCTAGTTAACGAACTTGTTCAAGTAATTACAATATTGGGTTTTTGTACGAAGTTTGAGAAAATCGAAAGTTTGGTTTCAAATCGAATCAAATTTGCGGACATGAGCAAGTGACATGTGATCTAGACGTCAGGATCGGCGTTCATTTTAAGGTGCCGGGTCTGGGTCTTACCATGATAGCTGCTTCAGTAGCTCATTTTTCAATGGAAGTAGCTAATAACGCTATTGTCGGATTGTGATTTGTATTATGAAGTATTTTAATATTGATACACAATTCTACTAATTACGTAATAGTCATTAAAATTTACATTTGCGATAACTAATAATCGCGGTACTCAGCTGCTTCACTGATGTAATAGAAGCGAATTTCAAAAAATATCACATTAATATCTTTACTATTTTTTTAAAAAAAAACTGTATACGATCATGCTCAGTGTCAAAATTTTCGTTTAAATTAGGCCAAGGTTTATTACGTTGGCGAAATATGATTATCGAAATATTGTAAAATTAAAAAAAGTTGTTCTGGAGTGACCGCCATTTTTAAACTTTTAAACAGAATCCGCTGGGTGACAAACTGGTCTAAGCTTTTACAAACATATTTTTTTTGTGCCAGGTTTGAAGCAAATTGGACAAACTTTGTGACATATACACTCCTCCACACACTGGAGTAACATATATATATATATATATATATATATATATATATATATATATATATATATATATATACACATATATATATATATATATATATATATATATATATATATATATATATATATATATATACTAGTTGTTACCCGTTGCGGCTTTGCCTGCAATTATAATGTAGGCTATAAAATTTATATTCGATTTTCAAAATCAGAATAGGTCATTTCATTTTAATATATTTCTATTTACAATATTATACGATTTATGGTTTTCGGCCAAGAAATATACATTTTTGCTACTCGATACTCTAAAACAGGGTCCTGTCATATTTTAATAAAATACAGTATTATTAAAAAATCACTATTATTCAATTAAACTGGAATAGTATTGTGTTTATCTCAGGTACCTAAACCGTGTTCATACCAAATTTAATCTCAATTGGTCCAGTAGTTAAAGTGTGATTGAATAACAAACAAATAAACAAAAACAAACTTTCATAAATATAATATGATTACCTGTTAACCGTCACGGCTTTTCCCGCAATCGTAATATACATTAAAGATCACGCATGACCGTGTTAGGACCAACAACCGTGTCAGTTAGGTTATGGTGTATTTCTTTTTTAAAATAAAGGTTTTTTTAACGCACCACCGTGTTAGTTAAGTTATGGAGTACTCTTTAAAAAAAATTAAGGCTTTTTTCCTGCATCACCGTATTAGGCCCAACAACCGTGTCAGTTAGGTTCTGGAGTACTATTTTTTAAAAAATAAATAAAGGTGTTTTTTAATGCATCACCGCGTTAGGCTTAACAACCATGCTAGTTAACTTATGCAGTATTCTTTTAAAAAAAAATATAAAGATTTTTCACGCATCACCATGTTAGACTTAACAACCGTGTCAGTTAAGGTTTGGAGTACTCTTTAAAAAAATAACGGTTTTTTCACACATCGCCATGATAGGCCCAACAACCATGTCAGTTATGATATGTGGTATTCTTTAAAAACATATAAAGGTTTTTTCACGCATCACTGTGTTAGGCCTAACAACCGTGTTAGTTAAGTTATGGAGTACTCTTTAAAAAAAATATAACGGTTTTTTTCATGCATCACCTTATTAGGCCCAACAACCGTGTCAATTAGGTTATAAGTACTATTTAAAAAAAAATTAATAAAGGTTTTTTTAATGGATCACCGTGTTAGGTATAACAACCATGTTAGTTAGCATATGGAGTATTCTTTTAAAAAAATATGAAGTATTTTTCACGCATTACCATGTTAGACCTAACAACCGTGTCAGTTAAGGTTTCAGTACTATTTTAAAAAAATAAAGTTTTTTTCACACATTACCGTGATAGGCCCAACAAACCGTATCAGTTAGGTTATGTAGTATTCTTTAAAAAAATATAAAGGTTTTTCACGCATCACCGTGTTAGGCCTAAATACCGTGTCAATTAGGTTATGTAGTTTTCTAAAATAAAATAAAGGTTTTTTTCACACATCACCATGATTGGCCCAACAAACGTGTCAGTTGGGATATGTAGTAGTCTTTAAAAAAATATAAAGGTTTTTTCACGTATCACCGTGATAGGCCCAACAACCGTGTCAGGATATGTAGTAGGCTATTTTTAAAAAAATATAAAGGTTTTTTTCACGCATCACCTTGTTAGGCCTAACAACCGTGACAGTTTGGTTATGCTGTATTCTTTTAAAAAAATTGGTTTCTTATCACCCAAAACCCGTGTTAGACGTATTTTTATTGTTTTACCGATTTACAACACGTTACTGATTTTCGCCGGGTAGCAATTTTGAGGTTATGTTGGTCACTTTTATTTTCGATTTTATCGTACTTCTCGTGCATTCATATTTTGTATTCTTGCTTTTTGGCACATAATACTATTTTAGTATTAAATAAGGCATAAAATGCTTATTTTAGTAACAAAAATATCGAAAAATAAGGATATGCTTCACTGCATGTTTACCATAATGTAATTACACAAATATATATATACTACCTTACAATTGGCACTCTGTGTAGGGATTTTTTTACATTTAATATTGAAAATTCAACACAAAGTAACAAATTAAAGTCAGTTTTGAAAAAAATTTCAACTAAAATATTGAAAATGTTACATTAAAAGCAACAATTTTGCAATAAATAAAACACAGATTAAGATTCTTAAAATAGGATTGAATCTATCTTTATCTCAGGTACCTAAATCACATGTCCAGTAAATAACTACAGTTAACAGATGTTACAAAACTAAAAACTGATAATTATTTTGGGCTGGGTAAGTAGTATAATGACGTTTTGTAAAACGGGAATAGGCCTATATGTATCTCTGATACTTAAACCATATACGTACCAAATTTCACTTTAATTGGTCCAGTGGTTAAAGCGTGATTGAATAACAAACAAACAAACAAACAAACACACAAACTTTCAGAAATATAATATGAATTAGATAGATTAGATTAGATATATATATGTTCATTTAGGTGTATGTTTATAGTGGACTATATCCACGATGGTCGCTTTCGTGAAACTTTGATTTTTCTGTGCAAATTTATGAAAAATGTGAGCGTTTAATATTTGTTAACAATTTTGAAGTTATAAAACACTGGCAAACGTTACGGAAAGAATTATTTTATTCAGTTCTCGTATCATTGCTATCGAGCAACGCTAAATAGGACTAGAAACGCAGACGTTTGTTGTTTCTTTAAAAAAATTTCACATTTATCTAACGAACACGTAACGTATACCAAAGCTATTACGAAGAAAATTGTGGATAACACCTTTGGGCATTGTAAACATTGTTTTAACAATGCATGGAAAAATTAGTGTTGAATGCAAAGTACAATATAGAGTAGCACAGAAAGCGGGAAAAAGTCTGGAATATTTAGTTAGAAGGAAATAAAAGCGAAATTATAAATTCATGAAGTTTGGAAGAGAAGTTGGTTAATATATTCAGAGGGTAGTTGTTACAAAATTAAATAGCGATGGGTTTATTGCTTAAGATGCGGTCTTTTGCAGCAACAAAAATCTTTTTCAACAACAAGCTCTTTTAAGACCGCAGTTATATTTACTTCCGTATTTGTAGTGGAATTTGAAAAAAATAATTTATGCAGACTTTTATAAAATCAGGTTTTTTAAAAATGATTAAATAAAAAACGTTATTCTTTAGTATTTGTAAATGCCATTTTGAAAAGCTTGAACGGATTTTTTGTGTAACAAAATTGCCTAAACTTTAAAGGCAATTTGCATGCCAAATTTGAAAAAAATCGAACCAGAATTAAGAGCTAACCTATATATTATTGATAAGGATCCAGGAGAACTTTACTAACTCATATTTCAAACTCACTAATAAACCCCAGAAAATGTTGGGGTTATTTCGAGTTTTCTATTATTAGATAAAGGATATGATTTTTTTTCAAAACTGTGCGACATAAATGTTTTGTTAGAGCTCATTTTCGAAAAAAGCTAACTGAAAAATTTATATTTTCTTACAAAATGAAAGCTTCACTTCCATCACATGAAAAATCGCGCCAAACGTATTATTTACGTGTTTCCAAGCACACAATACACACTCAATGTGATGCTGGTTTTACTTGTGAAATGTCAGACATTTGTCCCCGCCGCATGTTCCTGGCATGTGATTTCATTGTTAAATCTCACTGCGTCACCGTGCGAGACAGATGTGCGCAAAGCGTCAGCGTGTAAACAATGACTAGGCATATTGTAATCTGTCAAGTTACTGTCGTGTATTAAATGAAATTACTTCTCGTTGTGTGAAGCTTAAAGAATGTTACGGTTGAAAAAAATCTGCTTTTGCATTGAAAATATCCATTTATACTTTCAAACCGTATTTAACTGAATCCGTTTCAAATGTAAAATATATAATTTTTTTCGGAAAAAAAGGACTAAAGAACATTTTGCTAAATACTTACAAAGGTAACATTACTGAAGGCTATCATTAACTGTGGAGTGGCAGCTATCATGATAAGAAGGTTAGCGGATTACAGGTTACAAGTTAATTTGTATTCCTATTGCTTATTGTACAGCTGTTTAAGTAAAATTCTTTCTTCCCTACTCGTAATTTCATAACTTGATATTTCCTATATATATAATAATAATAATAATTATTATTATTATTATCTGCGTATAGACCCTGTTGGATCACGCAAAGCACTCCGACTCATGTCTTGTTCCTTCTAATCCTCCACACCTCCCTCATCATGTCCCCATGGATTCTCTTCCGTTCCTCCGTCCATTTTACCCTGCTCTCTTTGGGATTTCATTCTCTGGGACCTTCCAACCGAGCACCTTTCTCCTGTGTAAGTTCCTGTCTTCAACGTCTGTTGAGTCTATTTCTGCGTCAAGTAGATCTATTCTGACTTGTGCGATCCACGACGTTGTTGATTTGACACCTTGTATATACTTAAGGATTCTGTTGGCAAGTCTCGTTGTTGGGAGTCTACTGATGTGTCCATAGAACCGAAGCGTCCTTCTTCTGATATCTGCTGCCAGGTTCGATATCTTCTCTGTGGTATATATATATATATATATATATATATATATGTGTGTGTGTGTGTGTGTGTGTGTGTGTGTGTGTGTGTGTGTGTGTGTGTGTGTGTGTGTGTGTGTGTGTATGGAAATTCCCTAAAAGGTATTAATAATAAAATCGCAGCATACAAAATCTCGCTAAAGTATGGGAGTACAAACATATTTTTTTAAATCTTAACCTTTTTTGAAATTCTATTTTACCATCGTTAAGTCCAGCAAAATATGAAAATATTGTCATTTTACACTTCCAAATTACATTTCCATCGCTAAAATAAACTCGGACCCTGTCAAATGCAATTTATTACTTACAACAGTTTTTTTTTAAATACAAATATGCTGATTTACGTAGTTTTTAACGCTGATTGCGATGGTGAAATCATATTAATAAAAACATATAAAAAATTACAATTTTTGAGATTTTAAATGGCCGTCATTTTTCACTGTTAAACGGAACTTGCTCAAACTATTACCAAAATCGTTTATTTTGCTAAGCTTGATAAAAATTTTGTTTTTGGAAATATAGCCTATTCAATAAAAAAAATTAACAATCCCTAAAAAATTGATCTAGAAGTTAAGATGGACGCTAATTTCAGAATTTCTGGCCCGAGTCTTCTAAGATGGTCATTCCAATAGTTCATTTTCAAATAAAACTTCGCTAAAAAGAAATAAAAATTGCCACCGCGTAAAAGGGAACAGCACTCTGAAAATGTAATCTTGTAAGTGGCTGAAACCAAACACATCAAAGTTTAAGAATGTCTCGTTCAGTTTAAGAAACTTGTAATGAAATCTTTTATCGATAACCTGTCGCGTTCAACATTTCCACCATTGTTTGTTGCTTATTCCTGACGGGTGGTGTTCAAACTTTCACTTAAATATGCAAACCATTTTTAATTAAATTGTCAGAATTTCGATTTCTCCGTGTCAATCACTTACTTATTGAAATAAATGTGTAATTATATTTAGTTCCAACACAAAATTTTACAAGTCAGTATCATTTATTTCATAATTATTGGTTGTTTTTACTACTTTCTTGCTTTCTTTAAAATAAAACAAAAATAGATTGTTCTGAATCAGACATTGAAGTTACTAGCATTATAAAAAAAAACAGAGAATGACCTTTAAAAACGACTCTTAGATTTTGTTCGGTCATTTTACTACTTGACGTCTATACTTAAAGCTCTTGTGACTGGAAATGAGAACGAGGTTTCAGTGTTAACGGAAAGGATAATGGGGCGGTAGTACCCGCGTCTAGAACCCACGACATTGAGGTGCGCATTTCAGAGACACAACAGACTGACCGGTGTCGTAGCCACATCGACCAACTAGCCCTATAATGTTGGTCATCTTATTATTGTTTCCGGTTTACAACGTTCTCCGACGTCTTCCGATTCATATCTTTATTTTCTCTCTGTCGTTCTATAAATCTTGATCCAATCCTCTCTCTCTCACTCTCTCTCTCTCTCTCTCTCTCTCTCTCTCTCTCTCACACACACACACACACACACACACACACACACACACACACACAAACTTCCTTTTCAATTTCTTCTCTGCAACCAAGTCTCGGTCTTCCTCTTTTTCTGCGACCATGTTGGTTTCCATTTCAAAATCTGTTTGGGAAGTCGATTTTCGTCCATCCGTTGAACATGGCCAAACCATCGAAGTTATTTAATCTTAATGTCGTCTACAATGGAGTATTTCGTATTCATGATTTCATCGATTCTTAAATTTTGTATCTTTTCGCGTTTCGATTTACCCGCGGTTCTTCGCTAATAGTCCATTTCTGTAGCTTCAAAACATTTATCTGCTTTTGTTTCATAATTCACTTCCTTATGAGATTCACTTTTTATGATTGTCTATGTTTATTTATTTTCGATATATGTTGATCTCACATGATACTGTTCAGTATCCTTATTGCTTTTCTTCGCAAGGTGTTCACTCGTCTATCGTAATTGTCGTTCCCAAATACTTGCAAGTTGTATACCATTTGATTTGTAATACAGGTTATAAAGGACAATGACAGCTAAAGTCAAGCGTTCGAAATTTGAAACAAATACTACGTAGTACCGCAGTACCACGGATGCTTTGCAGTAGTAGATATGAACTTAAAGGTAATTGTTTTCTATTAACCAGTCACGATCGTTATATTATTTACTTTTGCTTGCTAACAACAGTTTAAAGAGACGGATGAACAAGATAATGAAAGTTATAAGGAGAGTACTGAAGTACGTGGCGTGAAGTACGTGTTACTCTGCCCCGCTTCGGCAACAGTAAACATCAATTCTTAAATCACCTGGCTGAATTTATCATTCATCTTTGCTTGATAGCACCAGATAACATGCTTAAAAATTCGGAAAACAAGAAAAAATTACAAAACTTTATTTTCACACATTATTTTCATGTCATTTCCGTTTAATTATCACGTCTAGGTTAAGTTTGCCGCATTTCCTTGCTTTTCCGACCTTTTAATATGTAAATTTGTTGTTAAGAAGCAAAAGTAAACAATGTATTTCAACACGGAAACTGTTGTTTGTGACTATCCAAAACACATACAGACGAATTTGAATTTTAGCATCTTAAGGTCGTAGAATCGAGACTGCATTAAGTAGTTTTTCCGTTAATCTCGATCTTTTGTCCTCGTTATTCTAACTGGTATGAAATAAGGACGTTAAAAAAATATACAAACTAATACGTGTGCAGTAAGTGAAGCCAAAACTTTACACAAACTATCTCTCATGCAATTATTTCTCCAAAAAAATCAGGCTAAGACAAACAAATAAAAGTATGTTGAACACTTTTCACGAAATCTGTTCGTCTTATTTTGCGTAAAATTTTGATCGTACACTAAACTCAATCCAGTGTACCGAATTTGTAATTAATGAATCCTATCAGAGGTGCAGACTAGCTGCACTTATTGAGAGGATTTAGACGTCCCTAGCGGTGCCCGAGTCTAACACACACTTACACTTACAACACTACACTTACGACTTTAACACTTAGCACTCACACTTACATTTAGTGAGGCGGTAATAGCCTCAATGTTATTTTCGTCTTAAAATAACAAAAAAATGTAATTAATGAAAACTAAGTTTCCAGATTAAATCGTAAAAAACACGATGGCGATCAGGGTTTTTATTTTGGTTTTTTTATTTACTCCTGAACGTAAGCTTCTTTCGTTAGAAATTCGCTACACCGTGGTTTGTGTAACTGATTTTTATACGTAATCAATATTAGGGACGGTTTTGTTGGTCCAATTTAAAAAATTATGGCGATAATCAATTTTAGTTTAATTTTGAGAACTCCCAAACCTAAGTTGTTTAATATATAGTGACACACATTTCATTCTGGTGATTACGAACAATTTTAGCAACAATTTATCAAAACCGTTCCTCTTGTTTTTGAGAAAATCCGACTTATAGCAGTTCTTATAAAAAAAATACGTTCCTTATGCAAAAATACAAAACGTTCCTAAATAGCCTGCATGCATACCAAACATACATGCAAAATGTCTAAAAACATCTCAACAAAATCCCTTCTTTGGGCTCTCAAAAAAGTTTTTTTTTTTTTGCAATCCTAAACTTTCTTTACACTGCGTACAGTGACAAATTAAAATAAGCCTAGACCATTATACTGTTTGTACTTTGATAGTTTTACTTGTTCATTACGAAATTTCCTTTTTTTCGTTATTAAACAAAAGTCATTACCGTTTTGTCCTTTTTAACAATTCACACTTCAACGGTTACCGTTTAGACTAAATAAAAACGGTCAAACTGTATTCTCCTGGGCAAGAAGGGCAACGCCAAATTGCTCCCAGGAGCAGGATCGACGAACATTTTATAACCGTAAAGCAATATTTATGTTTTTTCTTGACCCCTAAATTCTAATTTTTGAGCGAATTTCCATTGGAAAATGGAAAATGAGCTATTAAAGTGGCCATTTAAGTAACACCCAGATCCGGTATGAATTGAGCACCGATTCTGATGTCTAGATCACTTTTTGTGGGGTCGTTAAATTATGTATATATATATATATATATATATGTGTGTGTGTGTGTGTGTGTGTGTGTGTGTGTGTGTGTGTGTGTATTTGTTTGTTTATGAGTCCTATTTGATTCATACTTGGCACACTAACCTACTTTGTGAACAGTTAAAAGAAGATCGTTAACTAGCAAAATTCGTTTAACAGTTTCAAAATGGCTGTCATTTCAAATTTTCAGAAGCCCATCACTTTTTTCTTTAAAGTTTTCTGGAAATACGATTTCATTCTAATAATCAACAATAAAATCTACATAAAACAGCATTTTGAAATTTCAAAAGTCCTTTGAAATAAGAAATTAAATTTGTCGGTTGTCAGTGGTTTATGCTCGAATGTAATTTAAAAATTAAGAAAAGTTAGTTTATGAAGAATATATTGCTGTTTATGATAGTGAAATTAGAATTTCAAAAAAAATTTTAATAACAAAAATTGCTTTCCGTTACGTCAGCAAGACGTGCGAAACATAAAATATGTAAAATAATTTTTCGTAAATCGGTTGGTATTTTAAGTCTTTCGTTGTTGCAAGAAGACCACATAGAATAATACCCAAATTGGACTATTTGCTACAGACTATTTTCAAGCGTTTACGGTTTGGACCATTTGCTTTATGGCCTCACTTCAGGTTTCCCAGCAAGACATGTGTAGGTAACTTTTCTTCGGAAATCGGTTGGTATATGTGTGTTTTGTCTGTTAGTGAAGAACTACAGCTAAGACTTATGAAGCTTCTGTTGAATGAAAATCATTTCATCCTATAAACCCACACATTTGCCACTATTTACTCTACTGTACTGCATTGTTTCATAATAGCTACATGTGACGTACCTTTGATTACATTTTGATGAAATTAATAACTTCTAGTTGCCAACAAGGAATGGCAATGAAATGTAATTTAGTTGAAACATATCTAAACGCAGGAAATAAATAAAAACGAAATTATTTGTTGTACTTTATAATGTCTTTGACATTTTTCGATTTGGCGTGCTCATATTTTGGCCATATTCTGGGACTTTTTTAACTCAATATTCAGGATGCCCAAACACGGGGCAAAAACATTACTCAAAGTGTCTCGTATTTGATTACATTCCCAAAAAAAAACGGCATCACTTCTCAAAATCGGATGTTGGATAAACTTAAATTTTAGTAATACATGACAATCAAAATGCAAATCTGTGTACCAATGAAAAATTACTTTCGAAGTAATTCGAAAAAAAACATCTTGAGTCTGGGTTTATGCTTGCTCTTTTTTAATTTCAAATTTGATTTAGAAAAATCAGATTGATTTTTTGCTTCTCTTTTTTGTCCTTTCAGCGATCCGTAAGGATTTTCTTTAGTACTTATTGACTAGATTTTATCGAAATCCTTAAGGCTGATTTTAAGAAAATAAACATTAAATTTTTTTATCGAAAAGGATTTTAAAACATTTTTTACCGAATTAGTGCTGTAGCGATCGATGTGCACAGGATCACGCGCTCACAAAATATACTCCTTCATTTGCAACACGGCGATATCTATGGAGAAATCAACCGTGCACGCCTACATAAGGTATTTAACTAGTAAAATAATCGAAAAATTGATTATGAACATAGTAGTATATGTGAATGAATGAATTTATTATTGGATTTCTATTGCACTGTGACCTTTATAGATCTGTTGTGCCCACTATATTCCTGATATTCTCAGTTACGTCCAGCCCTAGTCTAAGATTTGGAAAGGATTTAAGGTGGGGTAACTTTCCCACTTTTAACTTCCCGACATAAGTCAGAAAACGAACAAATTACCAAGGTTAGGAAAGTCCCTCGCGCCGTACCAATACATTGTTTGTAACGCTGAAGTGATAAAGGCCATTCACTACGTGTTACTTTCCCGTACGCTGCGCTACAATAGCTCTGAATTATATTTATGTAACGATCCAAACCCACAGCTATAATTTGCATGTGTTTTGTACACGATAGCAGTAAATTGGTTAAATTGTAATAACCCAAGTAAAAGTGGGCAATCAACTTGTCAAAACCCAACAATGGGCAGTAAAATGCGCCTACTTGCGCGTCCGTCTTGGAATCGCTCCAATCCGTGTAGACTCGTTTTCCGTTTGCAGATTATAAAGCGTGAACAGATTTTTTCATTGGGAAATGTGATGCACAAAATCACACATCTTATTCACAAACTACTTCAAAAAATAATCTACGATTTTTTTTAACAGCTGATTTTACAATAACAGTTGTTTTAAAGTTGTGATAATTTTATTTTCAAGGTCGCATAGCGATGTAAAGCAGACAGGTTGAACGAACGTAGAGTTAATACAAAATATCTTCTTGTATATACTAAAGTAGATGTTAAACATCTAGTGTGATGTTCAATAAAACATCATGTTCGGTAAGGTCATACTACTGTCATCTACTCAAAAACAAACAAACACACATACACACACACACACACACACACACACACACACACACACACACACACACACACACACACACACACATACACACACACACACACACACACACACACACACACACACACACACACACACACACACACACACACACACACACACACACACACACACACACACACACACACACACACACACACACACATATATATATATATATATATATATATATATATATATACACATACACATACACACACACACACACACACACACACACACACACACACACACACACACACACACACACACACACACACACACACACACACACACACAAATTCACATCAGATCCGTGCTGAAAGGATGATAGATACCAAGACTGAGCTCTAAGATGCCTAGCTACCTTCCAGTGTACTTTTTCTTACCCATGCATAAAGTGCTGTGTATGAGCAAACGTCATTTCCTCTGCTACTCGTGGGAACAACGTAGGTAAGAGTGTAAAATAGAATGAGTGGAATCTCACCTCACGGCAAAAAGCTGGCCAATTTGAGCACAATTTCAACCTTAAGAGAAAGAAAAGTTGAAAAGGAATAAATAGAGCAAGTAATTAGAAGTGGGTGACTTGCCCATTTTGAATCCTCTCCAAATTTGTGATGGGGAATGCTAGTGTGCACCGTAAATAGCACTTTAGAAATATTGCATTTGCGGTCGCAAAATTTTATTCATTCAGTATTTAGTACAAAAACAATCTTGTATTGGTTGATCTTTCAATGGCTATCTGTATTCAGAACCTCAATAAGTTTCGATATGTCAGCTATTCTGGTTTCTTGTGCAGTCTAAAAATTTTTTTTAAAATGTATCTCAGTCGATAAAGTATAAGACAGATGTGTTAAAACCAGGACCTGTGCGCAGGTTCTAATCTAGTTACTACGCTGGCTTTTCGGTGTTACGTCGATCCTTGGTTTCGTTGAACACAACAAAATGGAACAAATCCTTTATTTGCATGACATTCCAACAATGAAAATAAACGGTACTGATTCATATTCATTGTAAGCACTCTTAGTTAGCAGTCATGCTCTTTATCATGTCGGAATCTGTTGTTAAATATATACAGCGTGTTCCGAGTTTCTTGCAGCAAGTTTAATTTTAAGAACGAACCGAGTTTTTAATGAAATTATAAACTTGGTGTAGGCTAACCTTTGAATAATCAGTAGAATAGAGTGGAGTGTGGGGCGGGGACTGCGTCTACAACGTGGCAGTGATAAATGAGTTTGTCTTCGTCGCATTACTTTAGCTATATCACAGAGGCAGTGACTGAGTCAGGTCAGTACGGTGCGAAGTAAATAATAACGACACCCAGGTGTTTCGCTGACGTGATGGAAGCAAATTTCTACATTACGTTTTTATATTATAAGCATTTAAAAATTAATTTCCTTGATTTCAATGGATTTTGAAAATTGAATATGCTGCTTTATGCAGATTGTAACGCTAATTACGACAATGAATCTGATTTTAAAAATAGTTAAAGCTGAAAGAGTATGATTTTTAAAGCGAAGCTTTTAAAGTTAGCTTTGGTTAGAGGAGTGAATAGAAAGAAAGTCTGCAGAACGGAAGAATGCAACGGAAATATGGAACGAGCGACCAAATGAATTTCGTCTTTCTATTTCTGTCACTTTATTTTCTTCCTCCTTTTTGATAATAGTACACGCGTATTATATTAAAACGTTATGTTGTTTTGGTTTTGGTACTTTTCCTTAATTGAAAAACAAGTGCACATTGTAACCGTTTATAATACATTCGAAATTATCATAAACATTCATAATAATTGTTGTTAATATTACTAAATTTTAACAACATTTTTTGTAGCCTATCAGCTGTTTCAATGAAATCAGCTGGTCGTTACAAATTAGTATAAAAAAACTGCTCTTTTACTACACCTACAGTAAATAACATCTAAGCTAGCTTCACGTATTTATTTATTTAAACAAAACAAGATATTTGTAAACATATTTTCAAACTAATTATATATTGAGCAAAGACATCATTAAAAAAAACATCATCGATTCTGTCTGTAACTCTCCGAGTTCCACAAGTGTACGTTTTTACATTTGAAATTGCCACCTATATTAAACTGTTCCACTGACATTGTAAATATTGTTAAAGTTTTGCTGTTTGCACAAAAGAAAGTGAAAGAGTTATCAAGTATTGAGGTATGACGGAAATTCAATGATACTTCTTAATTGTAACTTATATTTTTGTTTTGTTTTTTTTTTTTTTTTTTTTTTTTTTTTTTGTTTAACGTCCGACTATTGTGCAGACGATGGGATGATTTATAGCGTATGAAAAGGCCAAGCCCTGGCCGGGAATCGAACCCGGGTCCTCGGGGTGAAAGCCTAGTACGCTATCAACTAGGCCATCGTTGCGGCGATTGTAACTTATAATTTAAATAGCGGTGCTCAAACACATTCCAGCAACAATAAAAAGTAACTAACATCTGTGAGCATAAGAAAATATGTTACAATGGTTCTCTGTTTATTTGTAAAGTAAAGTAATTTTAAATAGAGATGCTATATTATAACGTTAAGTATAATTTTCGGCTAAATAAACATTAAATTTAAAATCCGTTTTGAAGTATTGTCCGACATTCTCCAATCCAAAAGTTTTAAAAATGTCAGATCTTTGCGTTCAATAAATTTGGCTGTACGTCGTACACAGATCCATATAAACGAAAGAGCGCGCGCGCGCGCGCACACACACACACACACACACACACACACACACACACACTAACTACAGCCAATATTTGGAGATATAACAATGTAGACATGCTAGACAATATTTGACTAACGTATTCAACATTTTTGTGCAGAATTTAATTAATATAAAAGACGCCATTACAGATTTATTTTAACTTACCGAGTGATATCTTTCTGAATTTGTTAGTTACTTTTAACTAATTCAGAATGTTTGCCTACCGTATTTGCACAGTTTTCTGCATATGATATACAGAACAGGCTCAAAGGGTTGTGCTACAATATTCTACCTCCCCGAGGGTAAGGGGAGAAGCACTGTGTACTCAATGCAACTGTACAATCACATTTGCATATAACGACTCTTGACCAAACCTTGTTCGTTAAGGCTCACTTGAAAGTGTGAATCTAGGTCACACTCGCTAAGCAACGTGAGCGGGGAGGCGGAAAACTACCCGGACTAAATGTGGAGGCTTAAAAGAACTTTTGAGATAATGGAATTAAACTTGGAAAAACTTCTAAATAGACTGAACTACATAGAGTCGGGAATAAAGTTTTCGGGTCATTACAGAACAAACATTAGCTAGATTGTACTTTTTTATCTGGAAAAAAATTCATAATAGCAGAAACAGAGTGCAATAATAGCTGCAAGCAGATGTCTCATTGAAGGAATGGAAGTAAATACACGTAATAAATGTAAATATACAGAAAAATTCATTATTTTTTACTAATATAAAGTACACACCTCCCAAACTCCCAGTGTACCTTAGTCTCACGAGTGCATATGGTGCTCTGCATGGACAGACATCACTTCCCTATCTACACAAGAAAACAACATAAGTAAAATGTTAAATAGAAAGAGCAATATCTTTGCTCAACAGAAAGCTGACGAAATGAAGCACAACCTCAGTAATAAGGTGGCTTATAACTTCTAATATACTTCAGATTACATCTTGAAATCAATAAAAAAAATTGAAAGATAATTAGCAGAGCAAGTTTCTGTAAGGACCTCCATAACGAACTGAGAAGTCACCAGTCAGAAGGGGGGATCTACTTTGAATCCTCTTTAAATTATAGGTTGTATGAAAAGACTAAAGTTGGAGAAGGCATGGAAATAACTGAGCATCGAGGGAATATACGTTAAGGAGACACGATTTAAAGATCACATTGCCTATAATAACTCTAGAACTCATTAATTCACTTATCTTCCAAATTTTGTTTTACTACAAGTAGTGGGCATACTCCTCTAGCTTAATAAAATCAACAACATTAGTTAGGTCTATAAAAGACCACAAAGCTAAATGTCTACACACACATACACACACACTCACACACACGCACGCACGCACACACGCACGCACGCGCACGCACGCACGCACGCACGCACGCACACACACACACACACACACACACACACACACACACACACACAATCTTGAAAGCCAAACCTTATTAAGGCTTAGCGTACTAAATACCTTACACAACATTTTTGGAATGACTATAATCCTTCCTTAAAAATACGCACAGAGTTTTGTTCGAAGGTAATAGTCTACTTCTGCCTTTAAAGGCAAGAGAAAACTGAAGGAAGTCTACACAGCTGGTTTTAGTGGTGCTATTAGAGTGCCGTCAGTGCCTGGTGTACATTCAAACGTTCAGTGATACTCTGAACATTAGCAAGCTTGTCACAAAGATTTTTGCCAGCCAGAAGTAAATAACAATCGATTCAGTGTAACTGGGTAAGCGAATCAACGATTACTGTGTGATATCCGTACTCAGGTTGATCAGAGGACTAGAGGTAGAGCTCACTGTCTAATTTGTTAAGAAAGCCCAATCTGACTGGTCTGTCTTTAGGTTACATAGCACAGTTCTTGTTTAAAAAAAGAAAAGTTACTGTACCAATAAGCTGTGTGTTTTGCTTTCTGGGAAAGTTTTCTTGTACTTGAACAGTTTTGCTAGTTTCCTCGCTTTTGAGGTCTACTTCTTGAGGCTACGTCTTGACGTCCAATTCTTGATTTTCATTTCTTATTACTTCTAAAGGTCCACTTCTTGAGGTTATTTTTTGGAATTACTTGTAGAGGTGTACTTCTTAACATTACTTTTAGAGGTCCATTTCTTGAGGTTATTTCTGAAGGCCTACTTTTTGCAGTTACTTCTAAAGGCCATGACTTGATTTTCTAGAGGTCCACTTCTTAAGGTTACGTCTTGACGTCCACTTCTTGGGTTTCATTTCTTGAGGTTACGTTTAGAGGCCAACTTCATGAGGTTACTTCTAGAGGTTTCTTATTGCCATACATTTCTTCAAATTACGTCTTGACCTCCACTTCTTTATTTTTCTTCATCACGAACACATAATGCACCATTTGCATTGATAGTCTGTCACCGTAGCAACAGAAGTCCAATTTTGAGAACGATTCTGATGATTTTATTGAATTTTCCGTCTTCAGAGAACAAAAAAAACGTTGTTACAATGAATTGCTTAATAAAATAAAACGTTATTAAAATAAAACATAGGTAGTTACTATTGAATCACTTAGTATAATATGCAATGTAAGAAATTATAAACTGATTCATTTCACTAATTCAAAATAAAGCAACATTCCTGCAAACGTTTAGTTCTCTATTTGAGTTCATAACCGTGTAAATTAGGCTTTACTGGTAAGCCGTGGTAGAATCTGACATATTAATACACAACCCTCTCTGTATTGTCTTCCCTTATTAGATAAGCATCCAGCCTCCCTTCTGTAATACAGGAATAGTGATTTACATTGTTATTGCAGGTTCTCGTCGTGGTTTGTTAATTCAATAACAGTAGTCTCGGCCGTCTATGCGTCATCATTACCAGCTAGACCAACACTGCAATTCCGAATCGTGCAGACATTTGTGTTTCATTTCCTTGTGGCGTCATTTAAAAAATGCTTTTCAGTGTTAGTGAAATAAAAACTGCATTTTAAAGATAACTGTTGTTTTTGCTATTGCATAATGATTAAAAATAAAATAGCGTGACAAAAACAAACTGTAGCACATTTATAAAGACTATACACTAGTTTAATGATTGTAACGGGTTATTGCGTGTTTATAAATAAAACATTTAACTTTCAATGTTGCTTATTTCAAATCTATTCATACATTATATGAGAGGTTTAATTTTAAAGTGGTACAAAACTGAGTTTTTTAGTAGCTTGTGTAAGTTTTGTTAATCAGAAAAATTCGTACAACAATTTAAAAATGGCGGCCATTTCAAATCTTTTAATTTGAAATATTGTAATCAGCATTACAAACTGCATCAATTGACATTTTGAACTTTCAAAATCGGTTGAAATTAGGAAATTTAATTTAACTGCTGTCAGGGTTTATTTTCGTATTACCTGTTTAGTTTTAAAGTTTTAAATGCAGTTTATTATATGACGATTTTAATACTGATTAGGACGGTGGATTAACATTTTCAAAAAAATTTAAGATAAAAAGTTTATTTAGAAATTTATTTCGATTGCATCAACGAGATAGCTGCGTGCCGTTTATTCACTACAACCAAAGTTTGTGAAATCAGGCCGATTTTTCGGTTGTAAGTAGGTTCGAAACCCGATTGCTTTGGACAAATAATTGTCATATACATAGTGATTAACAAGAAATATTCCCAGTGGAAATGAACTTACTAAACGTGAATATTTCCGGATATATTCCCTAAAGGTCCAGAAAATTCCCCGAAAGTGGGTATTTATAGAAAAAAACGTTAGATATTACTGAGTCTTTAAGTATTTTGTCAATTTCTGCTGCTTCTAGATTGCACGTGCACACTAAAAAATTAATAAAATTGTTGGACTTTATGTTTTTTTTTTTTAATTTTTTGGCCTCATGGGACCACTTTAGTCTAAATTTCAATTCTTCCTAACATTGGGCTGTAATTTTTTTCTCCAATAATCCCTCATTTGATAAGATCGTTGCTTCCTGACGGTATTTGTGGTCACTACCTTCTTTTGTCTCTTCGGTTTATCCACTTTAAATGTATTAGTCTTAAGAATGCGTGTTATTTTACATTTGTCTGTTGCATCATTCATTTTCAGTCCTATTTCACTGAGGTCTCTGAGGACTTGTTTTTATATGTTTTATTACAAACCAAAATAAAAATGTTAATTCGTAACTTACTAATTTGCCGAATAGACAAAATTGACACAATGCATCAGTGTAGTCCTTACAGTCTTCCTATTTCAAAAATAATAACTATTATCTAATAACTTTTAAAGCACTTTCTTATTTAATTATTCAATTATTTAATAACTCTAATTTAACTTGTAGATAGATACCAGAGTCCCGCATTAAACAATCAAAATTTAAAGCAGGACAGTCAGTGGCCTAAACCAAAAAAATCAAATAGTATTATTAAGTTAAATATACGAGGTGAAATTACAAATTTGTTTGTTGTATTTCCATGATGATTTTAGCATAAAGCTGTAAACAATATGATTTGTTTTGTTGTGTTCTATTTTATGTTATATTACTTGGCATTTTAGAAGGCCACAGATCCAATATCCTGTAATAAAATGGCATTCTGTGGTAACTGTAATTATTATCTCGTGCATTTATCATTTACAAATAATTGTAAAAACAATTTTCACACAACAAAATCTCTTGCTGATGTTAATGTGCTTATAATTAGTAGATCAGATATATTAAATGCCAAAATAAACTTTATTCCTGGGAATTTATGGATTCTGTAACGGATTTTCCCCGAGTTTTAAATGCCTGGGAATTTTGCATCAATAGGTAGACGTTTTGCGTGATATTTACACCCTTTATCACATCGAGAATTAATTGATACTTAAGCGTAAATAATCCATCCAATTAGCGTAACACTTACAGGGATGTGTTGAATGGGGATGATTTAAGCCGTGAATCGTCATCAAAGCCAACATGCTACAATAGGCTTTACCCTTAATCTTTAGAGTACTAGTGTTATATGTCGGCCAATACTAATATGAGCTAAAACATTATCTTGCATTGCATAATGTGACGTCATATAAATAATATGACATCATTGTCCGTAGTATTATATACGATAAATACAGGTTACACTGTAATCTTAATGTAGGGTTAAATGTACACTTTCCCGGCATAGTTTAAACAGTAAGTTGAAAGATTATTGTTTAAAAAATATTTTGCAAGTATTACCCTTAAAACTTTTGAGGTTGTTGGACTTTTTGCTAGAATAATGGAAACGTAGAGAAAAAGCCAAAGTTACTAAATAGATTCGAACCTGCGAACAAGTTAGTGTTGCAGCTAACTGTCCGCTACGTACTCTTCTCTCTTTCAAAGGTAATCTCTGTTAATAAACAAAATAATCGTGTTACACTACTGGCTCGCTGACGTGATGGAAGCGAATTGCTAACATTATTTTTTTGTCCCAGAATGAATTGGAAATCTGAATTTCATCATCATAATCAGCATTAAAATCTGCTTAAATTTGCATTTTAAAGTTAAATTGAAACTACGAAATTAACTCCGATATTCGGTCTTTAAGTTCATTTTCTTTATCGCTACTAATATAAAAAAACTGATATCCAGGACTTTCGATACATTTATAGTATAACTGTACTTATTATAGATATAGTTATACTACCAATGTACCTCAAGTCGTTTCTGATTCTGGTATAAGCTGCCTCTAGCAGGATACTGTAATGATCTGATAAGTTATCTTACAATTTATTATATAAGATAAAGTTATAATTTATAAGATAAGATAATTTATAATTTTTTAGGCTTATCATTTTGTTCTTGATCACCAGTTTCTGTACTTTATATTTACTTCATTTATATTTGCAAAATTAGACTGATTACTTGTACTTCCCCCTCGTTTGTTAATGACTGACCCGCATTGATATTTACAAACAAATTATCGCTTCTGAAAATTTTCTAAAACATTTCTTATTAATTCTCTGTCTACAATTGCATAATGCTGTAAATCACGTTCTAGTACGTTTTCGTTAACAGCTTTTTGCCTGTTTAGAATTTCTTTTTGTCGTTGAGCATTAGTTTTTTTGCTTGTTTTTGATTGTTTTACGTGTAGAAATTATTTTTTCTCGATTACTAATACCATATCCGTTGTACCATTCTTTTCTTCTAATTTTTTATTTAATTTAACTCTCAGTTCTTGCCATTCTTGAAAATATGTAAATATTTCAGAAACACGTATAAACTTCTAATTCTACCTTTATTTTATTAAATATTTATTCCATTGTCACATTTCAGTATTCGAACTAAGTACGAGGTGTGTTCAGAAAGTAACGAGAATTTTATTTTTTTGAAAAAATATTTATTTATTCTTCTACATTGATGTTGTCGCCTTCAAAATGGTCCCCATTGCAGATTATGCACTTGTGCCAGCGCTTCTTCCAATCCTCGAAACACTTCTCAAATTCGATCTTTAAGATAGCCTTTAGTTTTTTCAGCGATGCGCCTTTAATGTCATCTACGGCTGTAAAACGACGGCCCTTTAAGGTTCGCTTTATTCTTGGAAATAGGAAAAGTCACACGGAGCCATGTGTGGCGAATATGGAGGCTGAGGCATCGTTACAGAACTGTTTTTGGCAAAAAAATTCACGAACACACAATGAAGTGTGAGCTGGTGCATTATCGTGGTGCAAAAGCCATCAATTGTTTTTCCACAGATCCGAGCGTTTTTTTCGAATTGCTTCACGCAAACGACGTTGAACTTGTAGGTAGTACTCCTTATTGACTGTTTCACCTGGTGGCAGGAATTCATGATGCACTATGCCATTTTTTACGCAAAATTTGATAAACATTCTTTGTATCAAATTTGATCCATTTCTTTTAACAAACAAAAATCTCATTTAAACACGTCTAACCTGAGTGGCTGTCGCAGACAAAGTCAACAATGAAAACAGCTCAAAGTTTTATCATACTTCAAGGGCATGTATACCAACATAATAAAAAAAATGTTTGACAATCGGACTCTCCAAGCCCGCTAAATTAAAAAATTCTTGTGACTTTCTGAACACACCTCGTAGTCAATCTATGGTCAAGCTTCATTTTGTAATACATATTATTGTAATCTATGTGATTAAGACTGAACTGATTAAGACAAATTAAATTCTATGTGATAAACAGCTGTTTCATGAATTCTACTTTGTTTTCTCCCTTACCCTCAATTTGGTTTCACTATATCACAAAATTTTGCGTACCGACATAAAGAGTATTCATTTAGAAAAATGACGTATAGAAAAATTCATTTCCAAAATAGAGAAACATTGAGTTTTCACGGTAACTTAAAATACAAAATATTGCCAAACTGAAATACCGAAAACAAAAAATTACCTTCAATTCTAACAATCACGCAAGCGTGTATTAATTAATACGTAAAATGTTTATTTAAATCTATTTTCATGTCGGTTTTAAATTTAAAATTATAGTTTAATAATGCAATTTACTCGAAACGTATAGTTGCAGTTTACGTTGACTGTATAGTATCATCATCTTACAATAAATGTTTACAAACAAATTGTTTTGTAAAACATAAATTTTATTTATTTGTCTTCCAGGAAGAAAAGTAAAAACAGAAAGCAAAGTTAAGTTTGGTGGAAGTTTTGGGATAGAAAAACTGTCACTTTGCTCACGGCTGTAGGAAAAACAATTGTTTTACAGGTTTTTGTCATTGTTGAGAAAGTTTAAAATTTATGTTGGTTTTTTATAACGGATACAAATATTTAAATGAGTAAAGCTACGAAAAAAAGTCTTAAATGTTTTCAGATCAGGTGGTACATCAAGGCGGTTATAGCCAATAGAAACAATATCGATATCAAATTGTTTGGTTTAACTTTTAAAATGAAAACGTATCTATTACTTACAAAGGAAGTAAATATATATATATATATATATATATATATCAGTTTATTGAAACACGAATATTTTGCAATAACAAGTGCAACGAGGGTTTTAATAAAATCGTTTGTGGTGGTTTAATCACAGCAGCTGCTGTATATCAGTCCATCCAATATGCTGTCCACATAGTACAATGTAAACACATTGATCGACATTCTGTTAAATTAAAATCATTCAGCGTTCGGTCACTTCGCTGCCATAGGCCATAGTTCAACATGTCTTCGTCACAATTCTAACTGAACACTCAAATTAATACGTAGCATTTGTAATCGCCATACGTAGGCTAATGTGTGCGCCTATAGATAGATACTGTAGATACACCGGTTTATTAATATTTTTAGTTTGTTGGAAAAAGCCTTGGACATTGTTTGTAATAAGGAACTTCCAGCATGTTAAGTTTGATGTTATTCAAATCTAGCATAAAACTCGATTTTAACAATAGTTTGGACAAGGACGTTAACAAATAAATGAAAAATGAGTCAAGAAGTTTCAAAATGGCGACCATTACCAATCTATTTTTAATTTCATACTAAATCTGATTTTACTGTTTTAATTACCATTAAAGTTTACATAAATTACCGTTTTAAATTTCCATTGAAAAGGACAAAATTAACTTAGGAAGGATTTGTTTTATATTCTGTTTGTATTTTAAAGTTAACGAGTTAAATTATTCCAATATAGTTCAAAATTGGTACGAAAAATTGGTTTTAACCTGAACATGTCTTTATCCTGTAAACCGTTTCAAAATGCTGTCATTTCAAAATAATATAGTCAAAATTTTTTGATAATTATATAGCGTAATCAGCGTTAAAGTGTGCGTTGTACAATTTCTGTATCTCAATGAAAATTTTAAGCACATCTTAAAGGAAACAATGTTTAGAAAAAGTTGGATAAGAAATTGTGTATTTACTTTTTAGAAGGATTCCAATTTTTTTTTGTTTTTAAATTGAATAGTCCTAATCGTGGCACGTAGTTGTCTCGATGGAGCGAATATCAAAACGTATTTTTCAGTATCATTTTTCAATTCTCGTTTCACCATTAAAATCAGTATTGAAATTTGCATGTTAGAATTTTAAACTTTCAAATTGCATCATCAAAAATTTTTTTAATTCAAGGTTTTTTGAAAATTCGACTGATTTTTCAGTGTGCAGTTTTTATCGCTGATTACAGTTGTAAAATCAATTTTAAAAGTAATTTCATACGTGAAAGTTATAACTTTTTTAAAAAATTAAATCACAATCATTTTGAAACTGTACAATTAATTTTACTGCTTCACAATTTTTGTCCAACCACTTTCCATAATCACTTTTTGTTGAATGTAGTCAAACAAAAACTGGGAACGTGAGCGTGCTAATACAACACACACACACACACACACACACACACACACACACACACACACACACACACACACACACACACACACACACACACACACACACACACACACACACACACACACACACACACACACACACACACACACACACACACACACACACACACACACACACACACACACACACACACACACACACACACACACACACACACACACACACACACACACACACACACACACACACACACACACACACACACACACACACACACACACACACACACACACACACACACACACACACACACACACACACACACACACACACACATACACATACAAGTTTTATCAACCCAACAAATATTGATTGTTGAGTTGTTGATAACTCAGGATCGGAGCTCATTTCAAGTCCCGATTATGGGTCTTACCATGATGGCTGCTTTTATAGCTCTTTTTTCTAAAGGAAATTCGCTAATATCATATTAAATACTGACATGTATTAAAATTCGTAAAATCGATCACTTATTTTATCCTCTAACGATGTGACTACACACGTAGTCAAAAAATTGTCCAAGGTCAAACCCACTTTCTTGTTGTCAGACTATCTGTAGACATAAACATTCATAAAAATGTTAACATCGATTTTTCACGACCACCAAGCTTTCTATGTATTTTATACACAGAGAAATTAGAATTGACTTTTTAACAAAAAAAAAATAGATTGTACTATATTCATTAAAATTGAAGATATGTCTCATGCTTTGTCCCCACCTTATAGAGTGATAAAAGCGGTTTGGAATTTATTATCAGATAAAGTTTGCATCATTCTTGTAGAAAGTTATTTGTGAACATGCATGTCTGTGTTATTTGCTTACACTGTCATTATTGTAAGTACGTATCCATTTAGATATAATAATTATTACAGGAAACATTTTGCAGTCATTTTATTTAATTAGCAGGATTGTATTATTTAACATAAATCGTAAAATATAAATAATTATATTAAATTGAATTTAATAATAATTGATATGTAACAAATTTTACATTTATTTTTTCTAAACAGATTAGCTTAAAGTTTATAAATTTTTAGAAAAATTTCTTTAGTGTATATTTTGTGCATTTAAAATAAAATGTTTAATATGAAAACAAAAATTGCTACTTGGTGCTGCGGAGAGAAACAGCTAATTTTATGACACTGTTGCTCTTTTGACAGTACAATCAATATTAATAAGTAAAATGATTATCAATTGTATTGTTAGTACTGAAATAGTTATTTATTTATTATAAGGAATAAAATTGAATTCCTAAAGTGATTATTGTAATTAATTGAGGTTTAATCAAAATCGAGTTTGATAATGAATATAATATATATATATATATATATATATATATATATATATATATATATATATATATATATGTGTGTGTGTGTGTGTGTGTGTGTGTGTGTGTCAGCGCAGACCACTGGTGTCTGTGTGTGGTAGTAGCCTCGAGTCTCTCATCGTACACTATGGTAGGGGATACGGTGGTTGAAAGCAATAGGTCATATCGCATTTTGTCACCAAAAAAACATTTTGTGCCAGTGTGGGAATTTCTTCTGACACTGTATTAGGGTGATTTCGTACATTTTAACAAAAATATTTTTTTTAAATGTTTGGAATCTTATTGTTAGAGATTTTCTCAGTTTTGTGTGGTGTTTGTAGAGGTCTCCAAGTAGACCACAAGCTACCAAACACCAGTTTTGAATAAGTAAGAATGTACTAGAATGTTTTCTTTACTGTTTTACTTAGCTAGAATGTTCTAGAATGGGCTAGACGGAAGGTTCGAGAATGTTCTGGAATGTTTTAGGATTATTGTGTGTGAGTGGTGGGATGGATTCTGACACTATGCAAGACGTGAGTGACGCGCATGCGTTGAATTTTTATAAATCATGGTACACGGAAAACCTAAAACGTAAAAAGTGAAAAGTAGAAAGTGAAAGTGAAGTGTATAAATTAAAAATATAGAAAGAAAAATGCCAAAGCGTGAAAAAATGTTCGCAATCTCGATTCGTATTGCAAAAACAAAAGATGGCGCAGAGAAATGAAACCGACGAAGAAATAGAAAAACGATTAACACAGCTACTAGAAAATTCTCAACTGTACAGAGATAAGCAGACAGAAGAGTAACGCGAAAATTTTAGAGAAACAGATCGAGTAAGGCAACGATTAAGTAGAGAATGAGGAACAGGTGCATAGGCGGATGAAAGAAATAAACATAATAGAGAGTGAATGAAGGGAGCAGGTGGAAGTGTAATTATTGAACACGCTTTGCGCGAGAGAAGGCGAGGGGAATTTTAGGTATAGAAAAACTGCATGGATGTACCAAAAATAAAGCCAGCGAAACGGGGTAGTCATTTGTGTAAGCTTAGATTGCGTTATGTGTTAAAACTTTTAAACACATCTAATGTAATTGAAATGATTGTCGAAGACCGATGGGAAAAATCCTCGAGTTTAAATATAAAAACTCAATACAACGCTTACAAAATCCATCAGAGGTAGTTGAAGTGCGCACCTGGGTGGTTTAGCGGCGCCTGCGTACCTTTAACTGCTCTCACTCATCTGCTGAAGACACACACACACACACACAACAAGTGTAAAGCGATCCATGCTGTTGGAGTGAATGCCACCGACCTAATAGTATAAGAAACGGAGCCCTGGGATGTCTGACGACCACTGAGCATCCCTATGAATGTAAGATTCTGTACAACCGAACGTCATTTATTTAGTTGTAGATATTTGCTTAAGAAAAAAGGTGTGTAGCGTAAGAATGTGAAATAGAATGAGCGGGATCTCGCCGCGCAACAAAAAGGTTGCTCAAATGGAGCACAACCTTCGTTATAAGAATCAAGAGGGGAAATGAAATGGATTAGCAGAGTAAGCACCGAAATAAAAAACTGGTAATTACCAGTTAGAAAGAAGGGTAACACACCTTGAATGCTCTCGAAATCATAGGTGTTATGAAGAGAGTAGGACTGGATAAGAAACTGTAATTGAATAGAGACATCTCAGGAATAGAGAAAGGGGACAGAATAAGTCTACAAAGGTCGCAGTGTAATAGTAACCCTACAAATTCACTCAGTCATTCAGTCATATGTTACAAAATTTGTCGGTTAAAAAAATGTATAACCGATTTTAATCAGTTATAGATAATTTATAACTTTATTTTAAAACATTATAAATGACAGTAACTGTCTAACTGACGAAATAGAAATTAATTCCAAAAGTTTAGTAATATTTTATACGCTCGTAAAATATAGAAATATTTTTGGTTTTAAAAAATTTCTGACTGCTATAAAAATGTTCGTTGAAAATGTTTAAAGATCTGCATACGTTAGGTTTATTAACCTTCAAATTTCACTTTATAGTCCTGGATATGGATAGATACGATATTTAGAGGTTTGATTTGATAACCTCTGGCACCGCAGTCAAAGGATCTATTGTGCAAGTAAGTTTGAGCAGTTCACCGATTAGCTCAGTCAGCTGGGGGGTCCTCAGGATCCTGGAAGACAAACACCTTTGCCACTTTTTGGCAAGAATCTCACAATCATAATGTAACGGCAGTTTCGTTATCCGTCCCGCATAACCTATGCATGGTTTCTCCGTGGGTTCTCCTGTTTTGTTCACAATACTAAGCATGAATTTAACTTCATGGTTCCTCTGAGGTGCTAATCATACTGTCTATAGTGTCCTCGCTGCCTAGGTTTTGATCTCTGAGAGATCTTCTGCTTCAAGGTTTAATAATTTCATTTTACTTTTGGTTATGATAATTTTAGACAAATTGCCCTTTTTCTACCGCCTCCTCTTTTCTCAGTCTGCGCCTTCCTGTGTTATTGGATCCGAGCCTTGCCAACATTGTTATTTCAAGCCATTTACCTTTAGATATTGTTTAATATATCGTATAATATTTGGCGTAATAACTTTATTATTACTAAGAGACTATAAAGTTGAATTTTAATAAAATATTTTCTTCTATAAAGTAAACAAATAATGCTTTGTCATATCACAAATTTTCAATATCGAACCCCTTTTATTTCCTGGAAAATTGACTTCATTAAAATTTAATAAAACTGCTTTTTGCAACTCTTATTTAAAACTACAGTCTATTTTAATTTATACACGCTTTGGTAAGATAAATACCAGTTTTACTCTCCCGACTTGGAAATTTTATTACGGTAGTTCTTCAATTTTATTAATTTTTACTCATCTGAGATACTCAAATAAGGTTTTAAAATTATTAACAGTGTTTTTATATTAACTTTCAAATATTAAAGGTTGATATACATTTTATAGATTTTAGAGCTTTAATTTTTAATGTATTGTATAATGTTTTGTCGGCAAATAACCTTAAAAGTTCCCTAAAATAAACTCTATAAATTGAAAACATTAAGCGTACTATACTACTGGAAAACTGTTATACTTTGCTGGTGAGAGATGATGTTTTCGTAGCTGCTCCTGCGATAATACTACTTCAACTGAGCCTATTTTATTTACCAAAAATACTTGTCTGCAATAGATTAAATGGGGGAACAGCGGATCGCTGAAATTCCGGCCTGTACACATTCGAAAAGTTGATTTTATGATGGTTAAATGATATTTTCTAAAAATGTATGATGTAAAAGTATTCTTTGAAATTTGCTTCCATCACGTGCAGCGATTATTTTTTTATTTATTCCCAAAAAACGTAAATTTCTTAATTTAAAACTTGGTATTCTGCTTTAATGTTGTGAAAAAATTACAATAATTACAGAAAATCTGAAAACCAATTTTGTGAAACATTCCATTCTTTTTTTGCATTCGAACAAAATTTTTCTTGGAAACAAAAATCGACCCTGACATTTTGTCTTGAGTACTAAATTACCAGATTCGAACAAAATTAGAATAAAATAATTTCATCCTTTCTAGAAAAATTTAGTTTTTAAAATTAATAAGGTTTTTTTTAAAAAACACAAAAAGTTTTTAATAAGTACAGGCAAACTAGACTGCAAAACAAATTTAATTAGTCAGTAAATTCGTTTAGACTTCAGTAATGTGGACAGAAAGAAAAGTTTATTTATAAATTCTCAATCGTTTATAGCCTTCAAAAAGACTTATTTTTCATTCCAATAGTTTATAGTCTTAAGTATATTTTTAAAACTTTTTTGTCTTAAGGAAAAAGTTTAATTATAAATTCCAAATAGTTCAATAATCTCGAAAATCGGTGGTTGTAGCTTACCAATTGTTTAGACTCTTAAATATACATTCCCAATCGTTTATAATACTGAAAATGTTTTTAAAGTAAATTTCGAATCATTTATAGTATCAAAAAAATGACTGATTATAAATTCCCTAAATATTGCAATATTGAAAAGTGTTTGATTGTAAATTGCCAGTCGTTTATAGCATTGAAAAAATTACTAATTATAAATTGCTAATTGTTTATAGTCTTGAAAACGTTTTGGTTGCAAATTCCCAGTCGTTTTTAGTATTTAAAAAGGTTCGCTTGTAATTTCACATCACTAATGGCCATAAAAAACGTTTGATTGTAATTTTCCAAACTTTATTTTTTTGAAAAGAGGTTTAATTATAAATTCCCAGTCGTTTACGTTTTTGAAAAAAGTTTTTATTTTAAGTTCACACAGTTTATAGTTTTAAAAAGGACTGATTATGAAATTCGAATCTTTTATTACCAAAAGGCTGTATATGACGGGAAACTCTGTCCGAATACAATATCCTTGTAGTAATGAGAATGAAAACGAAAATCTAAAAACAGATTTTTTTTTCTAAATACTTCATACAGTGAGAAATTCATACAGAGAGAATACACTTACAAGTTATTCTTGTTTCAAAAATGTTCCTTTCCTTCAGAGTGGCTCCAAATTCGATTTGGAAAAAAGAAATAAAAAAGAAACGTAACACTTATCCAACTACACTTTATCTGAACGCGCTCTGGGGTTAGTTTTGTGAAGTTAAAATAAATGTTAGAAGAAACTTTATACCCTCCATGTACCAGACTGAACGGGTGCCTAAACTTGCAGATATATAGCACTAACTGTTTAACATCGGAAAGAATTACTTTTAAATAACTATTATTTGGTACTTAAGGTCTACAAAAACTCTAACAATTTATTTGGAACTTGAGCAGTGAAAAATAAAACATCGGAGGGCATAAGAGCACTAAAATTGTAAATAACCGCACGCAGCTGTCTCGCTGAAATGATTGAAACGAATTTCCGAAAGTAATCTTTTACGTCATCCTCTTTTTGAAACTTTCACGATCATTAAAATCTGCATATTATAATAGCATATTAAACTTACATTTAAAATATTAAAATGAACCGTGATTGCTATCAAATTGAAATCCTTAATTTCAACGCATTTTTAAAGAATCAAATGTATGCAGTTGGTAACACTGATTACGACAGTGAAATAAAAGATTTTCTGGCTTTTCTTTAGTCAGACTCGGAAAAGTGTAATAATGACGACAAATTGAACTAGATTTTGCTTAACAAAACTGTGTCACTATCTCCACTAAAGTCCTCAATGAAAAACCGGAAAATCTGATATATAATTTGTAATTTTATAATAATTTAATTTAAAAATTATAATGACGGCATGCAGTGAGCTCATTAACGTGCTGGACTCGAATTTTTTGAAATATTTTCGTTTTTAAAAAAATCTTTCGCAGTCGTTATCAGCATTAAAATCTTCCTTTATAACGTTCTAAAGTTTCAGATTTAATTGAAAGTACAAAAACGAACCCTGACCGCCGTCAAATCCACTTCCTTAATTTCGATCTTGAACATTCAAAATGCCAAATTTTTGTTGATTTTAATGCTTATTACGATGGTAGAATCATATTTTCAGTTAGGAATTTTTAAAGATTTTAAATATACTTATATATATCGATTATATTGAAACAATATAATTTTCAAACTGTTAAATTGATTTTACTGTGCAACAAACTTTTCAAATTTATTACCAAAATCGGGTTTTTGTGCCAAGTTTGAATCGAATCGTTTGAAAATTGTGAATAAATAAATAAACAAACAAACACTTTATTTCTTCACTAAGATTCACACTGTGTATTACTGTATACTGTATATTAACTGTATTTAGATTGATAGCTTTCTTTAATGAATATAACAACAGCACACACACATACACACACACACACACACACACACACACACACACACACACACACACACACACACACACACACACACGTATATATATATATTATTTTAATTATTTATTATTATTATTATTATTTGCGTATAGACCCTGTTGGATCACGCAAAGCATTCCGACTCATGTCTTGTTCCTTCTAATCCTCCACACCTCCCTCATCCTGTCTCCATGGATCCTCTTCCGCTCCTCCGTCCATTTTACTCCTGCTCTCTTTGGGATTTCATTCTCTGGGACCTTCCAACCGAGCATCTTTCTCCTGTATGCGTTCCTGTCTTCAATATCTGTTGAGGCTATTTCTGCGTCAGTTAGGTCTATTTTGACTTGTGCGATCAACGACGTTGTTGATTTGACTCCTTGTATATACTTAAGGATATATATATATATATATATATATATATATATATATATATACAATACACACACGCGCGCACACACACACACACACACACACAAAACGACTCATTAATAAGTGATCTAGAGGTCAGTATAATCACTCGTTTTAAAGTCTCGAATCTGGAATTTACCATAACTCATTTTCCAGTAGGAATTATCTAATAACGAAAACTTGTCTTTTGTATTCTTTATGAATTTCATACCATTAATGTATTCCTTTCTTTAATGTTTTAAGGGTTTTAGCATTGTTTTAGGAAACGTTTTAGCTCAGCTATTAACACTAGCTAGATGTGAGTACAACATCACCCCCCCCCCCATAAACAATCGTACACTTTAAAGCTATAAGACTTGTGTACGTTACTGGTTATTACCGGTTATCAATATTTTGTCTGACGTTTCAATTAAACGAAGAAACAAGAAAATCCAATTAAGAACATTAATGTCCCGAGCAGCCGCACTGTGTTATGTCCAACATTTATCGTTCGTGGTTCTACTCTCCGGCACTGAATTTATTTTCTGACCGTTGTATTACTTTGAAACCCGACCGATGTATGGTTCATTTTAATACTTCCAATAGATTCTTTCAAAAACGTATAAGGTAAACAAATTGTGTTTTTAAATATTTGGAATGGCCGCCATTTTGAAACGTTAGAATAGATTTTGCTGGATAAGGAGCTTGTCAAAGCTATTACGAAAATCGATTTTTGTGATTTGACGCAAATCATATCAAAATAGTAACACACACACACACACACACACACACACACACACACACACACACACACACACACACACACACACACACACACACTGTACTGAATATGATACAGGCGATCATTTCAAGGTCATCGGTCTGGAAACATTTGGAACGAGATAATAACTTGAAATGCTTTTCAGCAATAACTTGATAATCGTCATAAACTGTACAAACGGCTTTTAAATAAACGATTTAAAAAAAACGGAAGAAAAATATAAAAAGTGGAATAGGATTGGGTTACAAAAAGAAGAATCTCAGAATTAGCTGTATTGCATTTGCAGATGATATGGCCTTGTTTGCTGAAACAATGGAGGAAGCAAGGGAGCAGATTCTTGAATTAAAGAAACAAGCAGCTAAAATAGGTCTAAACATATCTTTTGAAAAGACCAAAATCATGACAAACAACAAATACCCATATAAATACCTTAAAATCCAAGAACAGAAAATAGAAATTGTAAAAGAGTTCAAATATCTTGGTGAATGGATTAGTTGGAATGCAGATGAAGGCAAGGCAATGGAATCCAGGAAAAACAAACTTGAATTGGCCTTCCAATTGACGAAAGAAACATACAATAAGAAATCTCTTTCATGGGAGTCCAAAATTAAACATTATAAAACAGTGATCAAGCCGGAAGCACTGTACGCAGTAGAAACATTAACCATGAATTGCATAGGCCAGATAGAAAAGCTTGAAATAACGGAAAGAAAATCTTAAGAAAAATTATAGAAACAAAATTTCAGGATAATAAGGTAGTATATATAAGAAATGAAGCTCTCTACAAGAAAATTGAAAAACTGTCAGATGCTATGAGAAAAAGGAGAATAAATTTTTACGGCCATCTTCTTAGAATGAACTCTAATAGATTAACGAAACAAGTGTTTGTTTTTTTCCATAATCGTAAAACAAAACCGAACTGGTTTAAAGAAATTGAAAAAGACCTAATAGAATTAAAAATTACAGAAAATTCACTGCTTGACCAAACTGCTAAGACGAAAGAATAAGATTCCAAGATAAAACCAAAACCTATCATTTCAGAAGAGGAGAGGAAAAGAAGATCAGAAAGAATGAAGAGCTACTGGGAACAAAGAAAAGTACAGCGCGCAAGAAATGATTAATTCAGCGTACCCCAAAGAGGGTGAAACGAAAATAAAAAAAACGATTGACCTATCCCGTTTTAATTTTGTTTTCAAGATATTTTGGAAAAATAACTGTAAATAAGAAAGTTTACATTTTACGCTATGTACTATCAAAAAGTAGCAACTTACAAATCACAGGTACAGAGTGTTTGCTTAGTTTATCAAACTTTTGCCAGAAATATCTGTTACCTAATAGTACTCATATGTTTGAAGCAATTTAACTAAGTAAATAAATACAACAGGAAACTGCTTAAAAGTTTATCATACGTAATACGGTTTTAAAATGGTGGGAAAAAATAATAGCATTTTCTACAAATATTAAAGTCTTTGTAATTGTTGTTTAATTTTGTGTTCTACGCGAGCGTATGACGTTTAAGGTTAAAAACAACTGAAAAAAACAGAACAGTTTGTGCCAGTGAGTGAATAGCTTCTATTATAATAAATAGATTACTTGAGGAGTTACTGCTGTGAATAAACTTAAGATATATCATAGCTTTCTCTCTCTCTCTCTCTCTCTCTCTCTCTCTCTCTCTCTCTCTCTCTCTCTCGCTCGCTGTGGTAATATTATTAACTTTAACCTAATTATTAAGCTAGTTTTTCATTTGATTTGTGAGTCCTTGTTTTCTGCAGTGTATAACTGAAGGCCCCTCTGCATGCAATGGTTTGTCTTGTACTTAGAACTGTCATGTATAAATTTGGTATCAGATGTGTAATATGTTGTAAGATATCTGTCACATCTTCATAACTGTCATATCCGAGTTGGTTTTCCCTCCAAGTCTCAAGTCAGAATCAGGAAAGCCAACACTTCTTTATTCCTTTAATAATTTTCGTATAATGCAAATAGAAAGTGGGCTGGCTTGATGCTGACTTAGATCGACCGGTCATTAACCAACATAAGCCCTATTGATTAGCAGTGAAAGCCTTTGCAAGATTTTACTTAAGTTAGACACAATTAATTGAGCGCAGTCCTTCTGTTGAGGTGCAATTTACCTGCTGTTTAGAAGACTGCAGACAAAATATACATAAAAATGGGCTGGCTTGAAGTTGACGTAGGTCGACCCGTCATTAATTCATATTAAGCCGGCTTGCTAGGTTCAGTAAGACAACACTGGTATTTGTAAGACCCACCACTTTCTTAATAATTAATAATAATTAATAATTAATAGTTTGTATTGGTATTAATTAGGTCGTACTTAATTAATTGACAGAAATTTTTCTGCCGAGTTGTATTGTATCTATTGTTTGTACGACTGCCAACACAACGTAAATGGTTTCAAGTTGACACGTCATTAAAACACATTAACTTAGCTTATATAGGCCTAGTGAAATTTGTCTTTGTAAGGTTTGTGCTTAAGTCGGAAACAATTATTTAAGGGAAATACTAGGGTTGTCCGAAAAATAAGGTTCTCAATAATTTTTCACAATGAAAAACATGTTTATTTGCATTGAATAATACATTTTTGGAAAGCCTACACTTTTTCCTATTTTGCGACATAATCGCCGTTGAGATCGATGCATTTTACATACGGTGAACCATCTTTTGTATGCCTGAGTCGAAAAACTCTCCCGCCGCGCCGCGAAGGTAGCTTAAATTGTTTTCTTTCAGCTTCTCTCTGGTACTGAAATGCGTCCCACCTACTTGTTTCTTCAAATTAGGGAAGAGATGGTAACCACTTGGGGCTAAGTCCGGGCTCTAGGGCGGATGTGTGACAGTATCCAATCCAAATTGGTTGATGAGATCGGTTGTTACACGGGCGGTGCACGGACGAGCGTTGTCTTGATGGAAACAAACTCCCTTCGTGAGCATGTCTCTCCTCTTGTTTTGAATCGCGCGGCGAAGGTTCTTTAACGTATCACAGTAACGATCAGCATTGATTGTTGTGCTAGTATCCATGAATTCGCACAACAATAACCCCTTCCTGTCCCAAAACACGCTTGCCATGACTTTGCCAGCAGACAGTGTTTGTTTGAACTACCGCAGCTTCGGCGACTCTAGATGTTTCCAATGACGTGATTGTTCTTTCGATTCCGATGTCGTATAGTGTACCCAGGTCTCGTCCCCAGTGACAATGGAGTCCAAGAATTTCTTGCCATGGGTTTCTTAGGCGTGAAGGAATTTGCGGGTCGCATCAATCCGTTGCCGTTTGTGGTCTGCTAGGACCCATTTTGCACAAACCTTGCTATACCCTAAATAGCAAAATGTTATCAATCCAGGTCTTGCTGACATCAGGGATCATCTCGGAGAGCTCCCAACAGTCACCCTTCGATCGTTCAGCATTGCTTCTTCCACTTTCGCAATCGTTTCGTCCGAAACGCTGTTCATGATGAACGTCTGTCTTTAAATTTTCTGCACCATTTGCACACGTGTTGTATGCTCATACGTTCTTCTCCGCAGACTTCACTCAGTTGAATATGAATGTCCACCGGCGTAATGTTTTTTGCACATAAAAAACGAATCACAGAGCTAATTCGCACCAGGTGGGAGACAGAAAAGACAATTCCATTATTAACGGCTACCAAGCCAAGACTGAGCGTCGCAGACCGATCCCGGAGTGGGGATTGGGAGTGGAGGAACCAATCTGCAAGCCAAGGTCACCGAATCCCGTATAACAACGTTCGCAGTAGATATAGCCGCTTGGGAACTTTACGGACACCCCTCATAGTTGTTCTGCTGAGGTATAATTTACAGGATTTTATATATTACGAGGTATTTGTAGAATGTACACGTTTTTATTTTAACATAGAAAGTTAGATCAAAATATAAAGGTAGTTCTTGGATTTTGTATTTTTCTGGACTAACTCTATTTTTCTATACTTCTGCACTGTTTGATCGTAATTTCAATAAAAGAGGGACGTAACGAAAAAAGAATTTCCCTTTTGAAATTAAACTTGCAAACTTGCCACTGGGGAACGTTACCAGCCAATTTTCAGTTTACGACCTCCACCTTGGTGTTAATAATGTATTCTTTTATTAACTGTATTACGTACTTAACTTTGCAGAGTGAAACATCCAAGCCTGTTTTACAAAACCCAACAGTATTTATTACAAGTCGTAATTTGGCGAAGCCTATCAAACATCAGTTTTTATTACATTGAAATGTACTTTTTCCTGTTGTACAAGCTGTAGGTGTTTATGTTTGTAGTTAACTTTACGTTATAGTGTTTTATTGTTTACAACATTATATACAAAACTTTTCTTTTCTGTAACATTAATTTTCATTTACTATGTTATTACTGTTATCGTATATTTGTTACTTTATTTTGTTCATACGTTGTTTGCAGTAAAATATTTTGCATATTTTTTTAACTATTAAAAGTTAAAATTTGACTCATATTGAAGACGAGTAGTATCATTTTACGCTAATTTCCATTGTAAAATCGAGGATGGACATTTAGACTCTCACGTTAAGAATTTCGGTTCGGTTCGATTCAAACTTTGCACAAAAATCGATTTTATAAAAGCTTGATAAGCGTTACCATTCGAAATCCGCTAACAGTTTCAAAATGGCAGCCATTTCAAATATCACCCTCGTAATTAGCGATAAGAATCAGTTTATTTTTTTAAATTTTCAGATACAATTAAAAATACAAATATTTAACTGACGGCGATCAGGGTTCATTTTTCTACTTTGGATTGGTTATGAAAGTAAGATTCAGACATGAAATGGAAATGTAAAGTGAGATTCCGTCCTGACTACTACTACAATATTTGAACGTGGGGCCTTCGGCTGTGTTGCCTAACTGCTTCGCTGGAATATTTAAAAACTAATAACTAGTAAAACAGTCTATTCTGTTTTTAAAATCGTTGTTTGATTTGTTATCATTTCTTTTTAATTTATATTTCTATATTCTATCTGTTATTATTTCTATATTCTATTATTTATTACCAATAGTGTACATGAAAATAATACTCAACGCTTCGAGAGTGTGGATGAAATCTCGTTTGAACAGATAGAACCCAGTGTTGGCAAGTACAAACATCAGTCGGTTATCTACTGTTGTCTTTTAAAAACTCTTATCCGATACGGTGTTTATCAGCTATTATGTGATTTCTTTCCACTTCCTTGGTGACTTGTAACTTTCTTATCACACACAAAAGTCTTAGTATTATTTCTGGTTTGGCCACTTGAATGTTGTTCTTAGGTGTAAGTTAGGCATTTGAGAATGAGACATACTCTCGAAACATAGTGTATGGCTTTTATATACACAAGTTATGACAAATATCCGACTTAATAGTAATTATAATGTAATACAGTTTAATTATAAAATAGAACACAATCTTTTACAATAATCAGATTGGTTGTATTCTAGAATAAATAAGTATTTCAATATTAAAAATTTTAATAAAATAAATCATGATTTGGTTCTTTACTAAATATTATTGTTGTATAAAATGGCAGTAAACATACTTTCTATTTAGTTACGAGGGAACAGCTGTGGTGAGAAATCAGCTGTTTAGTTGAACATTTACCTCCACTCCCGGCGTCACTATTGTGTTTTTATCGCATTTCAGCTAAGCTTTTGCAGAGGGCTGTCACGGTAAAAAGCAAACACGAAATCTTGAAATGAGCACCGATCCTACATCGTAGTAAAAGAAATTTAGAATTTACGTATTCTTCTTACGAAAAGTATAATTATTGCGTTTAAGTAGTTACGCTATTTTACAATATTATTCTTTTTCATTTCTTTAAGTTGAAATTTGCTCAACTGATTTGAGCGTTGATTAATATTTCTGTTAAAATTCTTTAAATAAAAATGAATACGTTTCTCGGTACAGAAACTTTTGCGGACAAAGGACCTTGACTTTTGACATTAAAGCCTAAGGCAGAAATAATAGCAGAACGGGCGGCCACTCTTCCATTATTCTAAATGGATAAATCTTGTACAAACTTCTGCAAGACATAAATTACATTTCTTGTTCCAGTAATTAATTTTTAGATCGGGAAATAGTCATTTTAGATGGAAGCGGTCATAATGTAAATATCCAGCCCGGAACACTGAAATGATTGTGTTCATATAGGTCTATAGAACAATTGTTGAAGTAGTTTTTAAAAATCATATTTAAAAATCTTGTTTAAAAATGTAATAGCAATCTTATGTTTACAATTTTACTCCGATTTGATTAAAATGTATTACAAAAATCTATTTTTTATTAGCTTGGACAAATTTGTTACCCAACAATATTCATTATGTAGATTTTTATCAAATCTAAGTTCCCATCTTAATCAGACAATATTGTATATATATATATATATATATATATATATATATATATATATATATGAATTACATTGAAAACCGATGTACATCCGTTCGACACAATTGCTTTTAAAAGAACTTAAGTTCGACTTCAGTCTTGGAGCGAGATTGACCTCGAAGATGCTAGATAAGCTTTTGGCGAAACGTCGAACAATTTTTCAAGAAACAATGTTTCTTCCAGAAAAAAAGTGTATCAAACGGATGAACATCTTTTCATTGTGGTTCACATTTGTCCATCCGTGAAGGAATATGTATAAAAATACTGTGTGTACGCGCTCGCTCGCTCGCACGCGAGTGTGTTTTACACTCTTACGTTTAGAATTTCGGTTCGGTTCGATTCAAACTTTGCACAAAAATCGATTTTATAAAAGCTTTGATAAGCGTTACCATTCGGAATCCGCTAACAGTTTCAAAATGGCAGCCATTTCAAATATCACCCTCGTAATTAGCGATAAGAATCAGTTTATTTTTTTAAATTTTCAGATACCATTAAAAATACAAATATCAGGGTTCATTTTTCTACTTTCAATGTAATTTGAATATTATGATAAAAAAATATTTTCAAAAAGTGTAAGATCAAAAGACTATTTTTGGAAATTATTTATCGTCACTTTGGCGAGACTGCTGCGTGCCGCAATTAAGAAAAAAATTATTTATATATATGTGTGTGTGTGTGTGTGTGTGTGTGTGTGTGTATGTGTAACACTCTTACTTTCTTAATTTCTGTTCGACTCGTTTCAAACTTTGCAGAAAAGACGATTTTAAAAAGCTTTTATAAGCGTTATCCATTGAAAACCATTCAATAGTTTCCAAATGGAGGCCAATTAAAATATCGCTATCGTATAATCAGCGATAAAAATTAGTTTAACTTTTTAATTTTCAAGTACCATTAAAAATATAAATATTTACCTGACAATGATCAGGGTTCATTTTCGTACTTTCAAGTTAATGTGATTGTTCCGTTGAAAAAATATTTTCAAATAAGTGTAAGATCAAAAAAGCTATTTTTTGAAATTAGATATCGTCACTTTGGGGAGACTGCTGCTGCGTCCGCAATTCTAAGAACCATTCTAAGAAATATATATATATATATATATATGTGTGTGTGTGTGTGTGTGTGTGTGTGTGTGTGTGTGTGTGTGTGTGTGTGTGTGTGTGTGTGTGTGTGTGTGTGTGTGTGTGTGTGTGTGTGTGTGTGTGTGTGTGTGTGTGTGTGTGTGTGTGTGTGTGTGTGTGTGTGTGTGTGTGTGTGTGTGTGTGTGTGTGTGTGTGTGTGTGTGTGTGTGTGTGTGTGTGTGTGTGTGTGTGTGTGTGTGTGTGTGTGTGTGTGTGTGTGTGTGTGTGTGTGTGTGTGTGTGTGTGTGTGTTTGTGTGTGTGTGTGTTAGTGTTATGAAGATTAAATTAACGGTAACGTATTTCCAACATCAAGAAGCTAAATATTTCAATCAACTTAAATAAGTTTGCACTTGCTAACACTCCTAATTCCCCCCCCCAGTTATAGAACATTCCAAGCTGTAAAAATTGTTTTTGCAGAGAAGTAATCACGTATACAGATGAATTAATTTTTGTAGAGTTTCTACAATAATTCCACAAAGGTTGTAAACAGTCACGTACATCTCCCACGATGAAAAATACGAGGCCGCGGAAACATTTAAAACAAATAAACTAGTTTACTTTATTTACCTGATAAAATAAACGTTCAAGCGTAAACAAACTGAATTAATGGTAAACAAATGTCCTCTCATTTAATTGTTCACACGAAATCCGTTATCAGATTTTGATATCTTTTTTTTCATTTATGACAAATTATTACTAAAAAAAAAAGAATTATAAATAAATTTTCTCGCTAGGGTGGTGGAAGCGATTTTCCAAAAGTATTATTTTACTTTACTGTTTCTGTCTAACTCTGATTTAATCATCATAATCAGTATTAAAAACTTCAATGATTAGCTTTTTAAATTGCACCTAAATGATCTCTAACAGCCGGAAAATTAAATTTCTTAATTTAAAAGAATTTTGAAAATTCAAAAAGCTAATTAATGCAGCTTTTAATGCTGATTATAGTAATAAAATCAGATTTTCAAAAACATTTAAAACAAAAAGGTTACATATTTTAAACATTTTAAATTACTGCCATTTTGAAACTGTTGAACGGATCTTGTTGAGAAATGCACGTGTCTAAGCTATTATCAAAAATCGATTTTTGTGCTAAGTTTCAATCTAATTTAATTAAAATTGTAAACGTGAACACGCAAAACGCGCGCGTACACACACACACACACACACACACACACACAAATAATGTTACAAAATTTCGCTTCCAATCCATCAGCGAGACAGCTGCGTGCCGCGATTATTATTAATATATGTAATCTTTAATGAAAACTATAAGTAAACTGACCTTTTTTAATATTATGCCTTGCACAACTGGGCGGAGAAAATATTTCGCCTTCGCAGAGTCTATAGTAGTTGCAAATAGAGAAATTAACCTCGGAACGATGAGCTCAGCACAAAGTGAAGGGTGACTGTTCCACGCTGATAGCAACTTTCCTGTCAGCTCTTTTTGCCTCTCATTTTGTCTTCGTTGTTTTTTGTCGAAGCTTTCAAAACATTTTCTTAATTATGTAAACTCTTTACTATACCTTTGTCTAGAGCATGCAGCATTTTTTTTTTAACGTACGACTATTGTGCACACTTGGGCTAATGCAGACGATGGGATGTTTTATAGCATATGAAAATACCAAGCCCTGGCCGGGAATCGAACCCGGGTCCTCGGGGTGAAAGCTATCAACTAGCCACCGATACGGCCATGATTTTTTTTCTAAATACTTCATACAGTGAGAAGGTAGAAACATTTTTGAAAATCAAGCTTGGGTCTGCAGAATACTATGGCGAGGCCCTTTTGGCAATAATTTTTAATTTTACTTAAGTACACTTACAAGTTATTCTTGTTTCAAAAATGTTCCTTTCCTTCAGAGTGGGCCCAAATTCGATTTGGAAAAAAGAAATAAAAAAGAAACGTAACACTTTCCCAACTACACTTTATCTGAACGCGCTCTGGGGTTAGTTTTGTGAAGTTAAAATAAATGTTAGAAGAAACTTTATACCCTCCATGTACCAGACTGAACGGGTGGCTAAACTTGCAGATATATAGCACTAACTGTTTAATATCGGAAAGAATTACTTTTAAATAAATATTATTTGGTACTTAAGGTCTACAAAAACTCTAACAATTTATTTGGAACTTGAGCAGTGAAAAAAAAACATCGGAGGACATAAGAGCACTAAAATTGTAAATAACCGCACGCAGCTGTCTCGTTGAAATGATTGAAACGAATTTCCGAAAGTAATCTTTTACCTTATCCTCTTTTTGAAATTTTCGCAAACATTAGAATCTGCATATTATAGTTGCATATTAAACTTGAATTCAAAATATTAAAATGAACCTTTATTGCTATCAAATTGAAATCCTTAATTTCAACGCATTTTTAAAGAATCAAATGTATGCAGTTGGTAACATTTATTACCACAGTGAAATAAAAGATTTTCTGGCTTTTCTTTAGTCAGACTCGGAAAAGTGTAATAATGACGACAAATTGAACTAGATTTTGCTTAACAAAACTGTGTCACTATCTCCACTAAAGTTCTCAACGAAAAACCGGAAAATCTCATACACATATATATATATATATATATATATATATATATATATATATAATTTTAATTTTATAATAATTTAATTTAAAAATTATAAGGGAGATAACTTCTCATTAACGTGCTGGAATCGAATTTCTTGAAATATTTTTATTTAAAAGAAAATTAAAATATTTTAGCATGTGCTGCAAATAAATGCAACTGTTTGGAAATAAAATTGTTGTTTGAACTCCCTGTGTACTCTATGACTAGATTGTTTTTTACTTTTACATTGTTTTCCTTTTCAAATGTTTTGGTGTCAAAATTAACGTGAAAAGTGGAATACGAGAGACTATCTATCGCTCATTTTAAAGCTCTTGATGTAATCTACGAACATAACTGTTCTTTTTTTTAATTGGAAGTTGTAAAGTTCATTGGTTGGTTTTTAAATAAATAATAAAACAATTATTCTAAAAATGTGCATTTTGAAGTATTAAATGATTTTTTTATATTTACTATTTTAATCGTTCCAAAATTACGTGAAAATATCAGTGTTATAACATTTGAAAATACTGATAAAACTCACGTTAAATTGATTTTTAATCGCTTTGTATTGCTAATATTTTTTTCAATTGTGCTTTGAACAGAAATATCTAGACAAAACAATAAAAATAACTGCAAAAGATTTTGAAGTATTTTTTAACAAAAAATTAACTTTCGACAAAACAAAACTAACATACAAAATGTTTATATGCTTCATTTAAAATTTGTAATAAAGAACACACACACACACACACACACACACACACACACACACACACACACACACACACAACACACACACACACATACACACACACAAACACACACACACACACACACACACACACACACACACACACACACACACACACACACACACACACACACACACACACACACACACACACACACCCTTACATACACCACACACACGCGCGCACCCCACACACATACCACACACACACACACACACACACACACACACACACACACACACACACACACACACACACACACACACACAAAAATTATATCTGTCAAAATCACGAAATTCACACTAGCAAATCAGTGAGTAAGAGCTAGTTGTGAATAATTTAGAAGATTTTTAAATCTGACCCAGTAGGAGAGACGTTACTGCTTAATTGAAAGCTCTAATTATATTGCACCACTACTGCATACCGCATACTGTATACTGCATAGCGTTGCTTCAAGCATAGTGTCACTGAGTGTCAGATGAGAATAAATACATCTGTAATGTACATTAACCATTAACCACTCTGTTATCGAAATTTAATCAATTCATCTGCAGACTGATAATAACTCACTCAAAGACACATATTTGGCAGCGGTTGTAATTTCATATCACTTTCAAAACACGTTACTGACGTGTTAATAGCATTTCACTTTTTTATCTTATATCACAAATTACTTAGCGTTTTTTAATTGTGCCTTTGATTTAATTATTTATGGTGTTTTTGTTTATTTATATTTTTACTATCCGAGAAAAAGTAGTGATTTTTGAAACTGTTACAATAACACTAAGATTAAGGATACATAGACGTAGCGTGTCGTTTGAAACGAAAGCGTGCTAGTTAATGAGACAGTGCACACAGAGAACGTCTTGGAGCGGAGCGTAACGTTTGCATCAAGAACAAATAGATTTTTTTTCAGAACGTTTTGGCGTAGTATCGCGTCAGTATTTCATTATTTAAATACAATTATTACTATAAATATTAAAGAGAATGTTTAGCAGGTCTTATCTTACCTCAAACTTTCATTTAAAACGAAATGAACGGCACACAAAATTATTGATTTATTTTAAAACTGGTTATTTTAAAAATCGTTAAACTTACTGCAGTTAATGTTGGACTGAAATTTGTAGTCTTATTTTCAAAATAACTGTAAGTCTTATTCACTTGAAAATTATCGCGTCATTCACCTATCCCCACGTGAAGGAAGAGAATTTTATAACCATTTTTTAATTTTTTGAAACGCCTATAAACAGCATCAAAATCCTTATATATTTGTATTGAAAATACAAAAACTGAAACCCTGACCGCTGTAATTTTTTTTTTAATTAAGAACTACAATTTATGCAGTTTTTAACGCTGTAATCAGCGTGAGCCACGCAATACAATTTCAATTACTACGGTAGAATCAGTTTTTTGGGGGGGATTTTAAGACGAAAAAGTAATGTATTTTTAAAAATGTGAAATGACCGCCATTTTGAACTGTTACACAAATTTTACTAGTTACCGAACTTGTCCAAAACTATTAATACAACCGTTTTGTTAACACAAATGAAAGGCTTCGAAATAGATGTTTCGAAATCATAGATGTATTCGTAAATTTTATTAATTTCACGCTTATTCATACTTTGTGCGTGAGCATGTGTGCGCGCGCCTGCTTGTGTACACATCACTGGCGTCTAAACTAATTTACCCATTATGATGTAGTTTCGGTATGTAGGTTAGGTAGTCTACCTACATTTTTGACAATTTTTTAAGTACTTTTTATACTTTTTCTTAAACAACTTTTTCCATTATAACAAAGTTTTGCTTGAATATATGTCGTTAGTACCTTAACAAAACAGAACAATACATTGCTATGTTAAAAAAAAAAAAAAAAAAAATTAATGCCTATTTCGGAAAACTGTTTCGTCAAATCTTGGTCAAATGTGAAGATTAATTACTCATTTCAGTAGCAAATTATAAATAAAATAACAGAAAGTTTCAGGAATAAATCGAAAACAAAACTAACTTCTGACCGCAGTATTTTTTGTTTTTTTCCAGTTTAATGGCAAACCATTTTTTTTTAAAGTAAATATTTTTAGAACGACTTCAGTTACGATTCTTTATTTGTATGTAATGAAAAATTTGTGCGATATCATATGATCGTATTTTGATAAATGTCGGTTTTCCTGCTTTTGTCTGTAGTTCACAAAGTTCCAAGTTATATGTTTGTTCACCTGTAAAATTTGCTACGATAATATTTCTAAAGTACAAAGAAAACACAGTTAATTTAAGTTTTTGTCGTAACTATTTCTGATTCCTTCATTCGACAAATGTATTGGAAAGTGATAATTAATTAAAATTCTCAAACAGATTCAAACAAGTTCGTAACATTTCAAACAAAGCTGAAAGTTTTCTTGTAACATGGAAATTCGTCTGCCTCAACGATTTGCAATAAACGGGTTGCACGACAATCAAACAGACTAATTGAAAATAATTTATTGTCTTTCACGTTTTGAAGTGTTGGGCAAACTGAATTTCATTGAAACAATTATAATCAGTTTGTTTTGGTTCTTGTAAACAGAAAAAAAACAATTTTAAATTATTTATGCTAAAATTTGTATATTCAATTAAATTTAGTATTGAACCAAAATTTTAAGTACTACGCTTTTGTAAAAATTTAAATTAAAAAAGGTTTGACTTTTTTTACTAGATCAGTCAAATAGTTAGGCTATTTTATACTAAAATTTGTAACCCACCAGACGAATAGAAAATATTGACAGCTGGATCATGATCCAATGATCCAACAATAGTAGTACTGATGGCACATATCTGCCATTCCTTTATTTTTCTTACAATTACTTCAGTTATATATATATATATATATATATATATATATATATATATATATATATATTGTAGCCGCCTCAGTGGCCTAGTTGATAGCGTAATGGGCTTTCACCCCGAGGACCTGGGTTCGTTTCCCGGCCAGGGCTTGGCATTTTCATACGCTATAAATCATCCCATCGTCTGCATTAGCCCAAGTGTGCACAATAGTCAGACGTTAAACAACAACAAAATATATATATTTTTGTGTAAAAAAATGTGTAAAAAAAGTTTAAACATATATACATATATATATATATATATATTATTATTATTATTATTATTATTTGCGCATAGACCCTGTTGGATCACGCAAAGCACTCCGACTCATGTCTTGTTCCTTCTAATCCTCCACATCTCCCTCATCCTGTCCTCATGGATCCGCTTCCGCTCCTCCGTCCATTTTACCCCTGCTCTCTTTGGGATTTCATTCTCTGGGACCCTCCAACCGAGCGTCTTTCTCCTGTATGCGCGCCTGTCTTCAACATCTGTTGAGTCTATTCCTGCGTCATGTAGGTCTATTCTGACTTGTGCGATCCACGACGTTGTTGAATTGACTCCTTGTCTATACTTAAGGATTCTGTTGGCAAGTCTCGTTGTTGGGAGTCTACTGATGTGTCCATAGAACCGAAGCATCCTTCTTCTGATATCTGCTGCCAGGTTCGATATCTTCTCTGTGGTCTTCCGGGAGTGCAACCTGTATCCATCTTCTGTTAATCTCGGGCCAAGGATCTTCCTCCAGATTTTGCGTTCTTCCTTCAAAATACCCTCCATGGTAGCTTTTGTGTGGAGTGCTAGCGTCTCGCTTGCATATAATACCTCCGGTTTTATGACTGTGTTGTAGTGTCTGATTTTTGTGTGCGTCGACATACATCTCTTATTGTAGATATCACGCGATATATATATATTTCTATGTTGAAGAATGTTTCAAGGGTAATGTGAAGTCAACAATACCTGCGATTAATATTCGACATGTTCAAATAATTCGTTTTAAAAATAAGAAATTTTCTGTGAAAATTACATAAAAACAATAAACGTTTACAAAAAACACCGTTAGTAAATGTTCAGCTCATATAATTTTCTATCGAAATGTATAACTATCGAACAAAAGGTAAAATTGCGTCGATTATATTACATTGCCTAAAGCGATATATCAATGGTTATATGATATAAAATACCGCTATCATAAATGCACATTAATGTACGCTGTTTTAATGTTATCCTTTGTTCGATAGTTTTATAGTTGCAACGTTTAATTGGAAATTAAACACGCTATATAAATTTATACGACATTTTTTAAACGTTCAGTGTTTTTGTGTTTTTAAAATGCTTAAATGGCCGTCATTTTCAAACGCGTTATTGGCGCTGATTTTGTTTTACTAGGGTGCAACGTTTCTACTCAATCGTTTTTTGCGTATTTTTAAGTCCCCCAATACCTTTTAAGTATATTATACTGGGCTATCCAGTATTATGTAACACCAAAAGCAAGTTATTTTACAGATATTAGCAGTAACATAATCCCACGCATCAGGTGTCTTTTTTACAAACAGTTTTATGATAGATTAAAAATGTACATTCTTTCAAAATGTCGCTCTTTTGAAGTGTATTATGACTGAGAAATGATATTCATTTTTCTATATCTATGACTTATGTTACAACCTTCAAAGACAGAATTTGTGGAAGGATTTTAAGGCAGAATACGTTCCAGAAATTTTAAATTTCGAGACTAAAGTACGTTTTAAAATTCGAAACTTTTTTATTGCACCAGTCTGTTAACAATTATTTTTACGAAACATTATTGCATTTCCTCTATCAGTTCTAATTAACATTATAATGGCTACTTACTCATCACATTTCGCACCTAATTTAACTCAATTTTTTTGTTAAAGTAAGAAAATATATTTTACGGCGGTCTGGGTTCTTTTTCGTATACTCAGTTGTGAAATATTAACATATTATGCCTAATAAAAATAATATGTTAGTAAATACGGCACTGATTGAAAGATAACACAATTTGATTTCGGTAATACGTTGAAGAAGGCAGTTTAAATCAGCGGTAAAATCTGCGTAAATCAACGTTTAAAGATTTCAAAATGTTTAAAACGAAAAAATAAACTTTTTGGCGTTTAGGGTTTGGTTTGTAATTTCAATGTAATTTGAAAATTTGAAAACTAAAATAAGCAGATTTTAATTCTGATTATAATTACTATAATGATCTGCCTTCCCTTCGTCAATTATATTTTCGTTGACGCGTTTCGGAGAACCTCCATCTTCAAAAACTATATCTATACTGGTCACCAATATTATGGCCCGTCCTATTTATAATTTTCTATCTCCACCTCGTACCCCTCCTCTATTCAACACGTGTACATTAAACCTAACGTGCTCGCTTCTGATTGGCTCTTCAAAATCATGATTATAATGTTTACAGATTTTCAAAAAAAGTGTAAATAAAAGAAATGTATTGTTGGAAATTCACTTCCACCACGACTGAAAAACATACGTGCCATCGAAATAATTAAGTACTTCGTATTGTGGAGAAACGATGTTGGTACACCTGTAAATCCGAATGAAGAGATATTATTTATAAATCGACTGTTGTAGCTTTAATAAAAAGTCTGGGAAAAATGACTCGGTTGAAGCTTCCACAACCCGAAGCAATCAGGACAAAGTCGTAGCACGACAAATTGTGCCTCATTTAGTTACCTTGGAAACGAAATCTGATAAGGCAATTTCATTTATGTACTGTACTTCGTTCCTCGAAATAGTTAGCCTATATTGTTAGCGTTGGTATATCGCAAGATATAAACAGACTGTTTTAATATTTAAGACGAATAGAATATATTACTTTTTAATAAACAGAAACAGTACATAGAATAAACAATTTCGTACATAGAAAATGTATATTTACCTTTATATATTGTTTGCCAAGCTGGTTGGCACACCACTCATTATTGAATGAGTTAAATTGTTAAAATTAAAATTAAATAATTGACATTCGCATAATAGATTTGAGTGTAACTAATTTACAAAGAAATTAAAATATTATATTAATTTTTAGCGAAAATCCGTTGAAAATGTGCTGTTAGATCGGTTATCATGGTAAGGACCCAGACTCGGGACTCTGAAAGTGTCCATATCACTTTTTGAGTGGTTGTTGCAAATTATATACGAGGTGTGTTCAGAAAGTAAGGAGAATTTTTAAATTTCGCGGGCTTCGAGAGTCCGATTGTCAAACATTTTTTTATTATGTTGGTATACATGCCCTTGAAGTATGATAAAAATTTCAGCTGTTTTCATTGTTAACTTTGTCTGCGACAGCCACTAAGGTTACGTGTTTTATGAGCTCGGCGATTTTCGTTTGTTAAAAGAAATGGATCAAAAGATTTGTATCAAATTTTGCGTAAAAAATGGAATAAAGTGTAACAAAGTGTTGTGAAATATTAACAAAAGCATATGATGAGTCTGATATGAGTAAAGCAAGAGTTTACTAGTGGTATAAGCGTTTCCAAGAAGGCCGTGAAGACGTTGAATATGGCGGACGCCCAAGCACATCAACAACCGATTAAAACGTGGAAAAAGTGAAAGAAATAGTTATGAACAATCGCCGAATCACAATTAGAGAGGTCGCTGATGATGTTGGCATATCGATTGGATCATGCCATGACATTGTTTCCAATGTTTTGTGTATGAAACGCGTGGCAGCAAAATTCGTTCCAAAATTGTTGAATTTTGAACAAAAACAGCGGCGAATGGAAGTTGCTCAGGAGTCACTAAATGAAGTCAACGACGATGCAGAATTACTGAAACGTATTATAACAGGTGACGGAACATGGGTTTACGGATATGACGTCGAAACTAAAGCTCAATCATCCCAGTGAAGGCATTCTGGCTCCCCAAGACCGAAAATGGCTCGACAAGTGCGGTCGAACGTTATGGTTATGCTCACTGTGTTCTTCGATATTATTGGCATAGTGCATCATGAATTCCTTACACCAGGTGAAACGGTCAATAGGGAGTACTACCTATAAGTTCAACGCCGTTTGCGTGAAGCAATGTGATAAAAACGCCCGGATCTGTGGAAAATCAATTCATGTCTTTTGCACCACTATAATGCACACTTAATTGCTTGTTCGTGAATTTTTGGCCAAAAACATTACTGTAACTATGCCCCAGTCTCCATATTCGCCAGATATGGCTCCGTGTGACTTTCTCCTATTTCCAAAAATAAAGAGAACCTTAAAGGGCCGTAGATGATATTAAAAGCGCATCGCTGAAAGAACTAAAGACTATCTCAAAGATCGAGTTTGAGTAGTTTTTCGATGATTGGAAGAAGCGCTGCCACAAGTGCATAATCTCCAATGGGCACTATTTTGAAGGCGACAACATCAATGTAGAAGATTAAATAAATATTTTGTTCAAAAAAATTAAAATTCTCGTTACTTTCTGAACACACCTCGTATGTATAATTTCGTTTTTAATTTTCGTTTTTAGTCATCTGTACACTCTACCGCTTCTGCTACTGCAAGAAATAGCTCTGGAATGTTCTGTAAGACCCTCGTTACAGCTTTATGAACATTTGCAGTGGTTTGAAAATGACCCTTTACCGGCCGTTTTGAGTCTTAAAAATAGAAAAAAGTTGCACGTACTTATGTCTGGTGAATAAGGTAGCTGCTGTAGTACTGTAATGTAATTTGAGGTTAAAAATTGCAGTGCAGGTGGAATGCCGCATTGTCGTGATGCGTAATTAAATTATCATCAATATTTGTGCTGATACTAATGGCTGGTTTTGTAGTCTTTGTGGAAATACTGATTAAACGCCCCGGAAATAGGAGACCAACGTCCGTGGAATCGAAGTAGCAAGCATGCCTTTCATATATATATATATATATATATATATATATATATATATATATATATATATATATATATATATGTGTGCGCGCGTGTGTGTGTTCTTTATTATATATTTTAAATGCAAGCATATAAATATTTTGTATGTTAATTTTGTTTTGTCGAAAGTTAATTTGTTGTTAAATCTATCTATAATTCGGTCTACAACGTTCTACGACGTCTTCCGATCTCCAACCTCCACCGATCGCGGTCCCACCACAGGTCTTCTGTTAGATCCCTTTTTTTTATTTCCTTTTCGACTCCCTCTCTCCAGCTCAGTTTCGGCCTTCCTCGTTTTCTTCTTCCAGGTGTTCGCCATTGCATGATTTTTTTGGGAATTCGCTCATACGGCATTCTTTGTATATACCCGTACCAAACCAGTTGTTTTGTTCTTATGTCCTTTACAATTGTATGCCTTACGTCCATTATCCTCCGTATACTTTCATTTCTCACTCTCTCTTTTCTTGATCTTCCTGCCGCTCTTCTCCAAAAGTCCATCTCAGTAGCCAACAGCATTCTTTCTGTTCTCCTCTTAATTGGCCATACCTCATTACCATATGTTATAATGCTTTTTACAATTGTGTCATAAATTCTTTTTTTATTCTCTTTTGAAATGTTTTGATCCCACAACACCCCGTTCAGCATAGATACAGCTCTCCTTCCATATACTATTCATTTGTTGTTAAAAAATACTTTAAAATATTTTGCAGTTATTTTTATTGTTTTGTCTAGATATTTTTGTTCAAAGCACAATTAAAAAATATTAGCAATACAGAGCGATTAACAATCAATTTAACGTGAGTTTTATCAGTATTTTCACATGTTATAACACTAATATTTTCACGTAATTCTGGAACGATTAAAATAGCAGATAAAAAATGTTTTTAATAGTTCAAAATACACATTTTTAATGAAACTGACAGAGAAAAATCAAGCCAGCTAGAAACGTTTCTGCCGCAATAATTTTTATTTCTCCTTATACTCTGCCTGTGAATCCTATCTTCGCGATACTGCATGAAATTGTAAATATTGGTTCTCTCAGTAACGGGGTTAGTATAATAGGTATTTTTAGCCTATATCAATACACACAATTTAATAATTTTAAAATATCTGATAAGACGAATAGGATTTTGGGATGCCACAACAATACCATATTTAGAAATGGTATTGTTTCCATCTCTTAGATCAAAATAGGAATATTTAAAAGCGTAATTAGAATAATAATTACGCGTATTTACACAATTGTAAAAGGGAAGACGGGATTATGACGTAGGAAGGATGGTAATGTACGAGATAAGCATATTGCAACAGATAAATCACCAAACGAAAGAGAATCCATGAAACGCACAAAAAAGACTTGGAGTACAAAGAAAAACAAGCAGGACAAAAAAGAAAAAGAAGAAACATACGTGAGAATAGTTCGAAATTTTACCAAGACATTGAGAACTTTTGGTGCTACTGAAGATTTCTTACCATGTCTTTTCTTCTCTGCACTTTTTTAAGAAAAATGTGTTTGAATGTTTTTCAAGATCTGGTATGTTTTCTTCATTAAAACTATTTACGCGTAATGTAACATTTGCATTCTGTGCATGCAAGTACAGTAATATAAACATAGTGAGTTTTTGTACGCTGTTAGATCAAATCTATTCCAGTTAGCATGGATATATCAAGTCAGGTAGATTGTGACTGATTGCATCCACCTGTCGAAGTATGTGATTGAAAGTTCCCTCTCTCTATGCTCAGTCCGCTGAAAGTAGGACTGAAATATAGTACAGTACACCGTGTTCTATAAAAGTAGAACGTTAAGTGCAATCATGATCATTGTTGAAGAATATAAGGGAAATCTTAAACACGTTATGAGAAAATTTGTGTGTTTGGGTTAAATGAGTGTTTTTTAGGCCATCGTTTTATTAAAACTAATTGAAAAAAAAATTGTGGCACGCAGCTGTATCGCTGACGGCATGGAAGCGAATATCCGAAAACTAAAAAATTACTTTTTATTATACGTTGATAAGTTAAACTGACTTTGTTTGGTAACGAACTTATCCAAGCTATAAAATAAACTATTTTGTGTTCCGAATTTGAAAAAAAATATTAATGTTAGAGATCTACGTGCTTGATATAATCTTAATTAATCTATTTTGATAAAATTTAGCATGAAGTATGGTTGTCCATGTATTTTATTTAGTACAGTTTTACAAATTTTTTTAAAGAAATTTTTTAACGTCTCTTTTTGGTCAAAGAAAGGTGAAAATTTTAATTTCCTCAAAATCGGCTTAAACGATATTGTTAAAATTATGCTCAAATATAGTCAGTAAGCACCCGAACCAAACGTTTGATTTTTAGGGGTTGGTGTAGCTTAAAAAGACCTGTACTGAAGCTAATTAAAAAAATCTGCAAAATGTTTCGTTAGGTTTTGCTAAAATTTTAATGTATACATTCAGGAGTAAATCACGGATTGCGTTATGTTTTTTGATTTTTGTACCGTAAATGTCAAGTTTTGATTATTTATATAATTACAAAGTTTGAGTAAAATCTGATGTACTGTTTTCCGGTTTTGTCGTTATTTTCTGAACCTGATATTTTATAAAATGTTTCTTGTTGTGGTGTAGTTTATGTAAATATTGTTTATATTCATTTTTATGTACTTGCTTGAATAAGGACGTTTACTTTTATCATCCATGAAATTTAATCTTTGATTAAGTCAACGATAAGTTTCATTTACCCTTTAGTTATAATAATATATTAAAGGAACAATAACGATTATTTTGATTCACCTATAACTTTATTCATTGATCATGTCGACGATTATTTTTTAATCCATTAAATTTAATCATCAATTAAGTCAATTATAAATTCTAATAATCCGTAAACTTTAAACATCGATTAACTTCAATCATCAATTAAGTCAACAATTAACTTTGATAATTCGTTAATTTTAATTAGTGAATCCTTATTCAATAAAATTAATTCCTTCATTCCATAAAATTAATTTTTCATTAACTTTAATCTATGATTAACTTTAATTAGCCTTTAAGTTAGTCGTCAACCAACGAATAACCTTAATCATTCATAAAGTTTAATTCACGGTTAATTCAATAATTAACTTTGATAACCGTTAACTTTAACCAACGATTAATTCAACGAAAAATTGTAATAATTGATTAATGCTTTGATTAATTTTAATTTGAATTAATTTTTATCGGTAAAGTTAACAATTAGCTTTAATTTAATCACCCATTAACGTAATCATCGGAGTAAGTCAAATATTAACTTTAATCACACTTTAAACATAACCATCGTTTAAGTGAGCGATTAACTTGTACCGACCTTTACTTAACGGTTTTAAATAATGCTTAATTCTTTACCACATTCGAATCACTTTCCACCCTCTAAGTAATTACTTATAAACCGCATTATTTGAACAATCAATCACGACGACAAAAGGATAACCGAGTTACTTTCTTAATCGCATTAAATGGAAAAATCTCTCCTCTTTTTTCTTTACCTTAATATCCGAAGGATACGTATATACGATATATCCGTGTATTGAAAATGATACCGTAGATTGAATTTTGCCGGCGGAAGCTAACAAAACCCAAGGGATCTGCGGCACACACTTTTAGATATGTAAAGGTTAAGTAATTATTACTGTAAGGCTTTGGTAATACTTTGCAGTTGTCCTTGGAGAATATTTTTATTACCCTTTTCAAAGTAGGCTTTCACAGTGAAATTGGTTTCTTTGATCAGCGCGCGCATTCAGAGTAATATAATTGCGTAACGCAACTGTATCGCTGACGTCATAACGAATTTCCAACAATAGTTTTGTAATTTTACTTTTTTCAATCTGATTTCACCGTATCAATTTGCGTCAATCGGCATTTTAAAACTTTGAACTTGGGGCATCGAAACCTGGCCGCTGTTATAAAACACTTAAAATTAAAATTTATGGTTATTTTAAGGCTCGTTATTGTGGTGAAAGTATACTTTCAAAAAGCATGAGGTAAAACTTTTTTTATGATAAAAAAAGGTGTTTGTATTAAATGGGTGTTTTTAAACTACACACACACACACACACACACACACACACACACACACACACACACACACACACACACACACACACACACACACACACACACACACACACACACACACACACACACACACACACACACACACACACACACACACACACACACACACACACACACACACACACACACACACACACACACACACACACACACACACACACACACATACATACATACATACACACTCATTTACATGTGTGTGTGTAAATACATACATATATATATATATGTGTGTGTGTGTGTGTGCGTCGGTAACATAACTGATAACTGTAAAATTTAGCAGAAGTGGACACATACACACACACACACACACACACACACATGTAAATGAGTGTGTATGTATGTATGTGTATATATATATATATATGTGTTTGTGTGTGTGTGTGTGTGTGCGCGCGTCGGTAACGTAACTGATAACTGTAAAATTTAGCAGAAATGGTCCTTGTAGCGGCCCAAAAATGGAAAATAAATATTGTTTTTGGCGAAAAGAAATATGAAAAAGTAAATTTTTAAGGGTAAATGTTTAGTTTTTGTTTATCTATTTTTTGATAAAATTTGAAACTAGAAATACTGATTCCAAATTACAATTTTTGCATATAAAACGTTTATATAGAGCCTCTTCAAAGTTCACGTTTTCACTTTCCACTAATTTCGACATGTCAGGACAGAAAATAAATTATAGTTTGAATAAAAAAAAGTGATTTTTCGTTAATTTTCTAAATTTTTAATTTTTAATTTATGGACTTTAAAAAATTTTTGAAAAAATCCACCAACAACTGTAGAAGTTTTTTTTTACAATGCTAGGCCTTTTTCAGTGTTAGTAACAGTAAGTACAATACGATCAAAAAGCTTTTTTATGTTCGAGCGTCAAAGACATTTCAAAGGAACACTTAAACCGTGCTCTGCAAGCGGTACAGTCTGCGTTGAGTCGGTGCAGACAAAGTGGAAGTCGTCTGATTCATTTTTAAAAATAAATATTGTATATTTGAAACAAGGCGCTTCAAGTATATAGGGAACCCGCAATACATACTTTATAAATCATATGGTTGGCCATGATTTCATTCTTTTAAATAAATCTGAGCCAATACGTATTTTTTCATAAGTTAAAAAGCGATTTTTTCTTGTTAACCTTTTGAAGACCGATACTTTTAACAATACGGTATTAAACTCGGGAGGTTTATTTGAGTTTATTTCACAGTGCAACTTTCCAACAAATTAAACTAAATTGTGTTCGCTGCCCTGAGGGTTTCGTTTAACGGCGGGATTTTACAAATAATTGCTTTCATTAAAACCGATATCGGTTCACTCAGTATCGCAACAAACAAGCCAAAGATCTTCTCAGGTAAACTAAACCAATTACCGCTATGGATTCACTGAGCGGTCTTTTGTCTGCTATCGTTTGTTGCAGTTTGTACACTGTGCGTACAATCATTTTGTTTTTTTTTCTTTCATTTGTGTGTGTGTGTGTGTGTGTGTGTGTGTGTGTGTGTGTGTGCGTGCGTGCGTGCGTGCTAGCGTGTGTGTGTGTTTTAGTATGTTCACGTTCGCAATTTTTGTTCGATTTGATTCAAACGTGACTCAAAAATCGATTTTTTACAAGTTTGTTACACAAAAAAAAAACTATTTTGCAGTTTCAACATGGCTGTCCTTTAAAAATTATGAACAAATGATTATTTTATTTATTTCACTTTTTTATTTCACCATCTTAATCGGCGTTAAAGTTTCACAAAAAAGTATTTTGAAATCGATTTCACAAGTGCTTTAATCGATGCCTTACTCACGGTATAATATATATTCAGGCCTTTTTGAAAGCCCGAATGAAATTCTTTCACAGACATTAATGGCTAACTCAGCCTGGAATACTGTGGTGTAGTGACCCGGGGTAATAACGAATTTCATCCGCGGTGTCAAACCACACACGCCAGAAACTGTTCTTTCCTTTTTCTTGCAACTATCTGTTTACCATCAAGGTCTCCAGTATTTCCCACAATTCAATCTTCCTTCTTACATGCAATCTTGATCCTAAGGATTTAAAAAACCCATTTATTCGATAGTTTTTGTGGTTATATCACTCGATAAGAAATTACACGAGCTGCGAACATTTATTATTTAATTATTTAAAAAAGGGTTTCCCGAAATATTATTTTTATAGGCTACAGTGATTTTTCTTGATTTTGATCCATAATATGACCTTCTTAATTTATCAGCGCATTACAGAATCACCCTGTATACATTTCTGTCACTAATCAAATCAAAAACCTTTGCTAAATTTCTTGGTCAGTGTTCCTTTGTTAGTTCTCAGTTGAAAGTCGTTACGTTTTTTTTAAAATGTTCTATATTTCGTTTTCGGAGGCGAACAATTTTTGTAAATTTAAATAACTTACAAAATAATACCGCACAGAAACGAATAACTGATTATCTACATTTCAGGTAGAGTATCATTTTCTTTAGTTCAACAAACTATTTAAAATTAAAGTTTATTGAATGGACGCAAGGAGCAAGGAGCTCTACAGTGTGGTACACAAATATAACAAAGAAGTCTCTTACAACAAAATAAAAACTAATTTTATTTTTACATTGATGTACGTTTCGGCAACATCTTCAGTTTACGTTTGCTTTGTGTCCATCTGAAGATGTTGACTGAGTCACCGAAACATGCATCAGAGTTTGACATACTAGTTTATTTTATATATTTTTTGTGGCTAAGTTAATTACTGTTCAATTACTGTTTATCAGTTTTGAGTGTTTTACCGAAAGTACGTACAATTTCATACTTTTAGGAAGTGTTCACATATCCTTCTTTAAGAAGCACATCTCAGTTTTTCATTTACGATACTAATCAAAATAGTTAAATTTAAATTTTGTAAAACATACCGTTTAAACAATTTTGTAAAAACACGGAGGAATTAGAAACATTTTGGTTTACATTTCAGATTTTTAATTTGATTGGTACAGCAAGTTGATTTTAAGTCAATGTAGAATCAAGAAAAACAATGATATTTGAAAGTTACAGTTGTAGGCCTTATAAATTTTATAATTAAATATCAATTTTCTGTACACTCGTGGTTTTGAGTAGTGGCCTAAAGGGCTGTAGGGAGGCCGTGTATTCCCCAAGGAAGGGATTTTAAACAGACGTTGACCCTAACTCAGGATTAGACAGCAGAAAAACAGTTCTCTGGTACAAAGTGAGATTTTTTTTGCGTCATTAAAACAAAACAATGTCGGATTTGTTCAACATGACCGGAATTTTTCTGCAAAAAAAGCGAAAATAGACGAAAACACGGAAAACACGCGTGCCAAAATTAATTAAAATGTTACTACAATTTTCAAGTATAATATTCTTCTCCGAAATCCGCCCAAGAGCTCGGGATAATCGAGGTAATTTATCAAAATCGTATAAAAGTTTGCTTAAAATTTATAAAACGAAACTGAGCAGAATAAATCGAACTTGCTCGTCAGCGGTAAGCTTTTGTTTTTCGTTCGTTTCGATTCACTCCCAAACCTAAAAATTTATAACTTTTTTTTAAATTTGTTAAAATGTTTTCATTTATGGAAGCTGACGAACACGATCAAAATTTCATTAAACTATATGGGAAAAACCCAATCATTTAATGGTTTTCAGTAGCTTTTGAACAAGATTTTTTGCTACTTAACCTGTACGTTATGGACTACATTTGATAAAAATCGTGAAAGTTGATTTTAAGATCAATAAGAGTGTTGAAAGATATTTTAAATTAAAAAAATTGTTCTGAAACGTAAGTAAAGACCTACATGCTGCAATTTAATCAAAATCGTTCAGTTAGTTTAATCTCAATCGATGTGTGAGTACACACAGCTACTCAAGTAAAAATTACTTTTTCGTGTCAAAGGGCTTTTACCTGAAGATAGATTTTTTTCACTTTATACTTCTTGTAGTGAGCATATTTTATAAAAATCGGTGTTTTTTTTAAACAAAACCGAAAATATTAATCTTTGCGTGATTAATAATAATTGTTGCTTTGTGTAGAATAGAATTAGAATATTTAAAGAAAGACTTATGGAGTGTACACACGTTAAACTTTTCAATCTAAGAAAAAAATGACGTTAATTTTAATAACCATGCAAAGTTTTTTGAACCAAAACCAAAAATATAATCCTTGCGTGATTAATAATATATGTTACTTTGTGTAGAATAGAATTATAATATTTAAAGACAGACTGATGGAGTGTACACACGCTAAACTTTTCACTCTAAGAAAAAAATGACATTATTTTAATAACCATTTTACCGGCAATTTAACCGGTAATAGAATAATTATTAAAATGTCACTCGACGAACTTTACTGGAATTTGTACGCTCTTTCTCCATAAAACTGTCAAAATTGTGTTCAGCCAGTATTACAGGAAATAGCCAGCAACTACACTCTCATATACCGCCATCTTGAAACGAAAATTAATGAAATCTTACACATCGTTCGGGCGTTACTTAAGGTACATTCTTTCAATTTTGAAAAAAATAGGTCAGTGCAATCAAGACTGTGTTACAAACACACAGACCAAATGCCGAGTTAAATCAAAGACCTCAGGTCAATAAATTTTTTTAGGTGACAATATTTATTCAGATACCAGTATAGCGTTGACACTTTGAAACACTTTTCTAAACCAATTTTGGTCACTGAAGACTTAAAATTTTCTGAAAAATTTACAAATCAATAACCCAGGGTGGTAATAATTAAATTTCACCCCTTTTATAGAGGTGGAAGGGAGTAAAAATATTTTTTTTGTGTTTTTAACGTCCGACTATTGTGCACACTTGGGCTAATGCAGACGATGGGATGATTTATAGCGTATGAAAATGCCAAGCCCAGGCCGGGAATCAAACCCGGGTCCTCGGGGTGAAAGCCCAGTACGCTATCAACTAGGCCACCGAGGCGGTGTGACCTCTAACTACATATTTAATTTTAACTATTTCAAAAAAAAAAAAATGTTTTATTATTTCTTAAACAATTAGACTTTTCTGTTCTGAAAAAAGTAATTCTTTTCAACATAATACCATTATAGTACTCAAAATAATCATTGATAAAATGAAAACGAATTTCTAAAAAAGTAACAATTTATTTTTTATTTTACAATTTAAAAAATCTGACGTAACCAACATTAAATTCTACTTAAATGCACCTTTAAATATAAAATTAAATGGGAAACACGAAATTGTTCACTGACAGCCGACAGATTTAATTTTATTTTCAATGAGATTTCAAAGTTTTAAAACTCTAATCACGCAGATACCAATCCTTATTAGAAACGAAAGAAAATAAATAAAAACAACCATGGCCGCCATTTTCAAAATGTAGAACGAATTTTTTTAGTGTTACGATCTAGTCTAAGCTATTATCATAATCGATATTTTTGTCAAATCGTACCAAAATTGCAAAAGTTCAAGTGGTAAAGCACGCACGCACGCACGCACGTATGCAAGCACGTATTTAAATATAAAATTAAATGGAAAACACGAAATTGTTCACTGACAGCCGACAGATTTACTTTTATTTTCAATGAGATTTCAAAGTTTTAAAACTCTAATCACGCAGATACCAATCCTTATTACAAACGAAAGAAAATAAATAAAAACAACAATGGCCGTCATTTTCAAAATGTAGAACGAATTTTTTTAGTGTTACGATCTAGTCTAAACTATTATCATAATCGATATTTTTGTCAAATCGTACCAAAATTGCAAAAGTTCAAGTGGTAAAGCACGCACGCACGCACGCACGCACGCACGTACGCAAGCACGTATTTAAATATAAAATTGTTTAACAACCCTCAAAAAATTATCTTCATGTCAAGATCGGTTCTCATTTCAAGGTCCAGCGTCTGGGTTTTACCGTGATGACAGCATTGAATGGAAATTTGTAAGTAAACCAATGACCCGTATACCAAACATAGCGTTAAAACCAGACAAGACATGACTCGGTTAACCAGATGTAACCAGTATTGAAGCATGCGTACCTGGCATGTTTTTAATCGATGCACGCAGACACGCACACGGACGTGTGCGTAGCATGGCGATGCACAGTGGTGCCATCTGTCGACAGTGCCAAGCCACGACCAATCAATGTCTAACGCAAAGAGTTACCGGAATCTCTAATTAAGAGTCAATTGTTAATTGATTGGGTAATTTGAAAGCGTGTGCAATACTGAATATGACACTACGTGGTTCGCGTAGCAATTGTCAGACAATTAAATATTTCAGTAGCCTACTTCAGTATTTCTTAATCAAAGAGAAATCTCAGCAAAAAAATGTATGACCTCAGTTTTGGGTACCTGATGGGCGGCTGATGTGATGGAAGCGAATTTTAGTAAAATTTTTTTGTTTATGTTTATAATAATTTGAAAACACAATTTCACTATTACCAAATCTGCGTGAATATTTTGTAACATAACTTTAAAATTACGTTAAAACTTAGAAAATGAACCCTGACCTCCGTCAAATTCGATTTCATAATGTAAATGTATTTTAAAAATTGTAAATGTTAATTTCTACTTATTTAACTCTAATTACGATGTCAATTATTTAGATAGTGTCAGTATAAAAATTTATTAATTTGTTAATATTTTGCACAGCCGCCATCTTGAAACTGATAGACGTATTTTTATGGGTAACGAACTTGTCCAAGCTATTCGATATCTGCGCCAAATGTAAATCAAATTGAACCAAATTTTCTAACGTCAGATTGATAAAACACACTTAAGATTTTTAGTGACTCCCCGAAAAGGGATATACAAGTCAAGATTGGTGCACATTTCAAAGTTTCAGATGTGGGTCTTACCGTGATGGTAGCTTATTTTATAATCGAAATCCGTTAGTAATATAGTTTCGTTAAGAAAGAAATACACGATGTTCATAATTATTGATTATAAATATAAACTTTTTTAATTAGACTACATATTAATAATTTATAGGTTGCATTAATTTCAAAATAATGTTGTTTTAGATATAATTCATAAAACATGATAATAAACAATAAAATTAATTCATTACTAAAATAAATTACACAGTTAAAATTCTATTTAATCATTAATTCTATTTGAATATATTTCTCGATGTTTTAGTGTTTATTATTTGCATCTGCACGTTTGTTTTTTTTTTATAGTTTTCATTTATTTATTTGCATGAAAATTATTATTATTTTTGTGATGTAAATGGTGTGTTGTGGTCTTTTGGAACTTTTGAAACACAATCCAGTATTAACTATTAATTAACGATTATAATTTTGATATTAGTTTTAATAATGTGTTGAATATTTTGATGCGAAATAATATTGCCCAATGTTTTTATAATTCAATATTATTAGCAAAAAGCTAAAAGTGTAACAAAGGGAATTCAAAATTAAAATTTTAATTGTTACAACGGATCTCTTATCAATATTTCTGTTCTGTTTTTTCCAACTATCAAAATTATTCTCTGTTCAATTGTTATTTAATAATGGAATATTCATGTCATTATTACATTATATTCGGATATTTACTATCATCTCTGTACTAGAAACGATCAAAGCGTTCCCAGAATTGGTCAATTAAAATTTATTGAAAGTACATATACTACTTTAACTTTAATTTCCTTCAAAATGGTCATCTGTAGCATTACACACTTCTTCCACCGTTCATACAATTGTTGAAAACATTTTTGAAAGCCATTTTTGGAAATTCCGTTTAGCCGCTTCGTCGTATTTTCCATTACCCCTTGCGAATCAGCAAAACAATGCGCCTTCAATGTCTTTTTCAGTCGTGGAAACGGTAAAAATCCGGTGTTGTAAAGTCAGGAGAATAGGGCGGGTGTTCCAGAGTGGTAACATTGTGCTTGGCAAGGTATTGTTTCACCATCAGCGATCAATGTGACGTGGTATTGTCATGCAAGGAAAACCAATCGTTCTGTGCTCATTTTTTAGGTCGTTTTCATCTAACTGCATCTCGTAGCCGTTTCAGGATTTCCTTGTACAGTTCTTTGTTAACTGTTTCCCTTCAGGGATAAATTCATAGTAAATCAAGCCCTGGTAATAAAAAAAAATACTTCCAACATTACTTTGCCCCTGTAGAATGGAAATTTTGCATTTCTTGGTGATGTTTTTCATTTCAATTCAGCAGCTGACGTTTCGTCTGAGGTTCCTAAATGAAACACGAAGAGTTTTACCACCAAATGTTTACTTGTTTTTACAACTGAATATGACACTGAAGGATATCGCTTTATTAATTAGCAAGCGATAGTGGAAAATGAGACGTAGCGTCTAAGCAAAATTTCCAAAAAATGGCTTCCAGAAGTGTTTCCAACAATTGTACGAATGATTGAAAAAGTATACACATGCAGGTGAAGAGTATTTTGAAAAAAATATACGTACTTTCAATAAATTTTCATTGACCGATTCTAGTTATTTCAATATTGTAAATAGTATTGACCCTACCTCCTATACATTAATGCACAACGTTGCTTTATACTTGAAGCTACGTTTTAATTTTTTTGTATTTGTTCCTCATCTTGTACGTAATTATATTTTTCTATTTTTATTTAATATAAACTATAAAATACGAGATTGTTAGTTTTAAAGCGAGATCTCGTACGTCTTAAAAAATCAAAAATGAGCTTTAAACAATTAAAATGTTATATATTCCATAATAGTTAATCGAATTAAACTGAAGCAATTACGTTTATTGATCTTTCCAGTTATTCGAAACTGAACGCGTTTGGTTTGTTTTCCGTTTATAGGTTGTTTTATTCTTTTAACGAGTTCTTTTATTCCTATTTTACTACTCTGACTAAAGTTATCGTTTATTTCCACACAAAATATTTAGAATTCTCTATTTTTCGATTTTTTGGCAGTTTTTGAAGCGTGTCTTCATACCACTCTTATGACAACCTCTTAGCTGAATTGGTGTTTATAGGCTACCTCTCGATTGTCATTCTCAAGGATAATTGACTTCGAGAAACTCAGCGCGGTGTTTCTTCAAAATTGTTTTTATTTTGAATTCTTACAGATCAAAAGATCACTTAAAACAGCTTAATTCCCGTAATAAGCTTTCTTTTTTTAAACATTTGACCCTCATAGAAATAAAACAGTTATTGTGACTCTGTAGAAACAGCCTAATAATAATTTTCAAGAACGGCGTGTCAAGACACTGTTAGTCTGCTGCGTCTCTGAACTTGCGCACTTCAAATTCGAGACTGCGGTTACTGCCGCAGTAGACACCGATTAGTCCTTATTAGTCTAACTGACATAAAATATGGACATCAGAAATAATAATAAAACAATTTCCATATTTAACAATAAACCTTGTTCCGTTAAAATTACTATAACATAATTTATTGTAGATGGTTACAGTGCTGCTTCGATTTCCATTCCTTAATCACTCTTCAGTTCAAAAAAATAAATGTAGATTTATACCTGTCAGTTACGTAGCAGTGCCGGACTGCTTCTGTGAAACAGTGTCAGTTCACTTCAGTGTCAGCTGATTACTCGTCGTACATCGGAATCAGTAAATCGACAGTGGTTTTCGAAATGGCTACATTTCAGTTAAAGAATTAGCAACGATTTGCGTAGCTTTAGACGAATACGAAGAGGAATGCGTAAGAAAGAACTGGTTTTAATAATTACATTTTAAAACTGCAAATTTATCTTACATTTTCATTTCCTCCCCTCTTTAAGTTACGTGTTTTTGTCTTAAAACACTTTTCATGTATTTTGGACGGTTCAAACAGTACATAACTAGTTCAATTAGTTTCTTATAGTTCATATTTATCTACTATGTTCAGTATGATGATCTGCCTTCCCTAGCTTCGTCAATTCTACTTTCGTTGACGCGTTTCGGAGAACCTCCATCTTCAAAAACTATATCTATACTGGTCACCACTATTATGGTTCGTCCTATTTATAATTTTCTAGCTCCATCTCGTACCCCTCCTCTATTCAACACGTGTACATTAAAGCTAACGTGCTCGCTTCTGATTGGCTCTTCAAAATCATACGTTTAAAACGAGCCAAAAGGAAAAAGGAGAAGACGTATGCCAAAAATTAGTGAATGTATTTTTGATATGGTACTACATATGGCAGAAAAAGGAAGACGTATGAACGTTTTAGAGAACTTGGAAATTTTTAAATCTAAATTAAAGGGGGAAAACATAACAAATGAACAGATATCGTCGCAAGCAGATATTACGTTTAAAAATCTAAAAATTTACAAAAATTACAGGAGGGAAGACCGTTGAAGAGAAAGTTTGAAAGGAGCAAATCAGAAAAACGTATGATTTTGAAGAGCCAATTAGAAGCGAGAACGTTAAGTTTAATGTAAACGTGTTGAATGGAGGAGGGGTACGAGGTGGAGCTAGAAAAGTTATAAATAGGACGAGTCATAATATTGGTGACCAGTACACATATATTTTTTTAAGATGGAGGTTCTCCGAAACGCGTCAACGAAAGTAGAATTGACGAAGCTAGGGAAGGCAGATCATTATACTAAACATAGTGACAATAATTCTAGCAGAAAATAAGAAGAATATAAAAATAATTTCATATTTATCGATCAATTAGTGAAAAATTACTAAATTAACTATAAAAAATTCGTGAGTTTTCTCGCTAACGTGATAGAAGCGAATTTGCAAAATTATTTTGCTTTGCCTTACCATTTTTGAAATTCCCATTTCACCATTACAAACGGCATTGAAATCTGCATATCCTAATGTTGTAAACCTTCAATTTGGAAAGAAAAACCAAAATCAACCTAACCGCCGTCAAAACATTTCAACGTATTTTGAAAACTTACTTTGCTGCTTTACACTGTTTTAAACGCTGATTGCGACCGTGAAATCGGATTTTCAAACAAATTTAAAGCAAAAAAAGTTATCAATTTTGAAAAATTTTAAATTGTCGTCGTTTTTAAACTGCTGAAGGAATTTCGCAAGTTAACGAATAATCCTAGCAATTATCGTTATCGATGTTGGTACCAGTTTTAATCACACCGGACTAAAATTACGAACGTGAACGTGTTAAAACACACACACACACACACACACACACACACACACACACACACACACACACACACACACACACACACACACACACACACACACACACACACACACACACACACACACACACACACACACACACACACACACACACACACACACACACACACACACACACACACACACACACACACACACACACACACACACACACACATACACACACACACGTATATATATATATATATATATATATATATATATATATATATATATAAACAACATTTCAAAAGGTGATCTAGAAGTCAGAATCGGTGCTCATTTCAAGGATTTGGGTGTTTGTTTTACGACGATGGCCGCTTTAGTAGCTTATTTCACCAATTTAAATTTTCTAATAACTTGGAAACAAAGAACAATTAACTTCGCCTACTTAAAAATCTTAAATATAGAACACTTGACAACAAACAACAAATGTGGCGTCAGTAGGAAAGAATAAAATATCTTTGGTGGCGGATTTCTATTTCACTGCACTGTCACTGAGGCTCACGGTACGAACTGTGCCTGACATGTTACAACGGGCAGACTACTGACAGAGCGGTGACACTTTATCAGTGACACGGGCTCTGATTCACGTCACGGGCACTGGTACGTTACTGACAGGTATGGATAAACCATAAAACTTGTTAAAATTCCAAAAGACTGCATCTGGTGTGAGTGTGTTTGCTTGTTTGCTTCTGTTTCTTGACGTTGTTTTTGTTGACCGGATGCTCAGAATGTCAGTGTTCTTCTTCCGGTTACACAACCTACGCCGTGAGGAGGAGAACAAGAAGCGACGTCACAAGTCGGGATGCGGGATGCTGAGGCCCAACCTGACCCTCGCCCCCAGCCGGCTCTTCGAGCGCACCCCGCTCACCCCTTCCGACAGCCTCGACGAGATAGCGCTCAAAATACCAAGGTCACATTTTATTTTATTTATTTTACATAAGTTTAGTTAGTGTTTCATTAATTTTTGTATTTTACTTGTTCTATCTTAAGTGTTTTTTTGTTTAAAGTTTGACGTCTGTTTATAAAAAAACCACGATAAAATAATAAGTACATTTTAAAAAATTCTACGCAGAATGCCGGGTCTGGCAATTTTTATTTTTATTTAACTGGCTGAATATTTTTTTCAAAGAAATTATCAACGCTCATCTGTCTCGCTGTTGTTACGACAGGGAATTTACAAATAAACATTGTCACATTATTTAACAATATTTTATCTTACAATTTATTTTTTTGAAACACCAAAAAAAATTTCATCGTCAAAATTTCGTGAATTAAATTTTTAAATAAAACTGAAAGTAGAGCAACGAACGCTAACTACCGGTAATATAGGCCTAATGGTAAAATCCAAATTACAATAATGCATTAGATAAAATGTTACGGTTTGTTTGTGATTTGAAATCGCAGGCATTTTGCGGGTTAAAAAACTTATCCAAGGTATTACCGAACTTATTTTTTTTGTACCAAGTTTGAATTGATTCCCGTCGATTACAGATATTGTAAATTATATTATATATATATATATATAATTTATACAAATATAAATGCAGACCATTACAGTGAATTTACACGTTTTTAAACGTGTAAAAATTTAATTCGTGTCCGATTTTTACCGAATTTTTATTGGACAATGAGTTACTGAAGAGGTCAGGCACTGGTGCTGGGGTGTACGGTCTGAGACCGGAGTTAAAGAAAGTAATTACCCTAGGACAGCATACAAGAGTATTTCAGGCTGAAGTGATAGCCATTAAGGTTGTGCGATCACGTCCGCTGACAAACTTTGTCCGCTAGATCGCAGGCCACTCGCTCTAGGGGCTATTTTTGCCAGTCGAACATTTCCCCTCCAGCCGCTTTGTATTTCGTGGCTATGTTCGGGAGAACTTGGATCGGGGCTTCAAAGAGGCACGTATTCATATTCATACCGATAGTCAGGCGGCAATAAAAGCACTTGCGGGTCCTATAAAGCTGGTCTGTGAGTGTCGGAAGAACTTGACATTCTGTCCCGGGATAACCGGGTACCCTTCACTGGGTTCCGGGGCATAGGGGAGTTGAGGGTAATGAGGAAGCAGACCGACTGGCTGGACTTTGATCTGCATCTGAGTTTATCGGACCTGAGCCGGCTTTAGGGGTTTTTCTATCGTTGGCCAGGTCCGCTATTAATGGGTGGATTACATGTCAACACCAGGTAAGATGGGACAGCCTTCATGGGCATTCCCATAGTAAACGTCTCTTAAGCAAAGTTCATTCTGGAGGAATCAAAGGGGCAGGAGATATCCTGGGCAGAGCAAAACTCAAGAGGATCATGGGGCTCATAACAGGACACTGTGGTCTCAGGGTTCACATGAAGAGGATAGGTGTGTACCACGGAGAAACCGTGTGTAGATTGTACATGAAGGAGGAGGAAACTGCAGGTCACATAATTTATGATTGTGAGGCTCTTGCTAGTAGGAGGCAGGGGTTTTTGGTTTCCAAGACCCTAGGGATCTTCAACAGAGTGAGCTAGTCAGTGGGTTATTGGAATTTATTAAGGGGCACCAATTTACTGAACTAGGTATTTTAAGAGGTAAGTTGCACAATAGTTCAATTGATCGCAGTGCCTGGGGTTGAACTAATCCCTTCCTCTAGAATATAATCTAATCTAATCTACTGAAGAGGTCATTTTGGTAAAACCCAGTCTCTTGAAATGATCACCGATCCCGATTTTTTAAGATCACACTTAGGGGAGGGTCGTTAAAAATTCTATATAAAAAAATCACGCTCAATTTTGAATTTTGGTCCGATTTTATTCAAAGTTCGCACACAAATCGAGTTGTTAGTAACTTGCTTCAACAAGTTTTTCACACAACAAAATCCGTTCAAGAGATTCAAAAAGGCGGCCATATCCAACATTTAAGAATTCATATTATGTTCAAAAATGTTGTAATCAAAAAAAACATTGTAATTAGAGTTAAAAACTGTTTAAATGCGCTTAAAACTGTTTAGAATTTACAAAATCTAATGGATAATGAAATTAAGAAATTAAATTTCACAGTGGTTATGGTTCATTTTCTATTTTCAATGTAATTTAAAAGTTTAAATGCTAAAACTTTAATTTATATTATAATGGTAAATCATAATTTCAAAAACAGGAAATTTAGAAAAAAATACTTTCAAAATTCCCTTCCATCACAGCTTTGCTTACGATTATTTTCGTTTTATGGACAGACAGATTTTTTCTAAGCCCTTAATGGGGTACATTTAGTCAATTTTGATTTTTTTGGGCTTTCAACTTTGGTTCTTTTAGGTTTTTGAGATTCTCCCAATACTTTTTCAGTCTTATAGATCTCTGTTGTCTAACTACCTCCGAGTAAAAGACAACTCTTTTTGTCCCTTCTTTAAATTTTAATCTAGTGTTTTTATTCTTAAGGATTGGTTTTCCCCTCCTTCTTTCAGACGTTCCTCCGTTATCCCTAATTCTTTTAGGTCCTGTTCCACTTCCTTAAACCACTCATTCTTTACTTTCATCTTGAATTGGTAATTTAGGAGTTTCTTCGTCAGTCTTTCTTCTGGTAGCCTTATTAGGTGTCCATAAAAAAAGCAGTCTCCTCTTTCTAATATTGTCTAACAGATGTTCATTATCCTGATAGGTGGCTGAACTTGACAGCAGTCTGTATGTTCCTTCTACCATGTGTTTTTTTGTTGATAATGGTTCTCAATATTTTTCTTTCCACTTTTTGAAGCTCCTCTGTTCTGTTTCGGCTTCTTAGATTAAATAAAGTTTCCGCGGCATACGTCACTTCCGGTCTTGTGACCGTATTATAATGTCTGATTTTCGACTTTATGGAAAGCGACTTTTTCTTATACGATCCCCAAGGTAACTTTAGGGCCTTCTTTAATTTGTTCGTTCTATTTTTTATTGTCAGTTTTTCGGCTGTGTTTCTAGTGATATTTTCTCCCAAATACTTAAAATTCTCCAAATACTTAAATTAAAATAAAAAATATTTAAGACAGATGTTTATTGCAAAAATAATTGCAAATATTTGTTAGAGTTTTAATTTCGAGAATAAGTAAGCACTAGCTTGAATTAGAAAATCGAGTATAAAGTATAAAGTAAAAACTACGCGCTTGTGGAGACTAGGGAAGCCTCAATCAATGCAAGGCGGTGAGACAGCTCTTGAATAATTGCACGACCCTTTATGGTTCAATCGCAGACGTTCTGCTCCCACAGACGTTTTCCCCAACTTTTAACCCATATCGCATCACACAGATGTCTCGCTAACTGATGAAAGCATATTTTAAGTATTCTAATGAAAATTCAAAAATCTGATTTATGTACTTTTTAACGCTAAGAACTTTGGTGAAATGCAATTTTTAGAAAAAATATATTATTTTTAATATTTAAAATGACCGCCATTTTGAAAATGTTGAACGGTTTTTGTTGGATAACAATGTTTTGACAGCTATTAACAAAACAGATTTTGTACTAAGTTTGAATCAATAAACCTCTACAATAGTTTTTAAACTGCCAACAAAAAGATCAGCGTACATTCCATTAAACAGGTTAATTAGCATTTTTATTGTCAGTTTCTTAAATTCCTTTATTTGCTTTTTTTTTAAATAAACGTTTTCATTTTTTTTTCTGTTTTTTTTTTCAATTTCAGACCAACTTATGTCTTAAATTCAAATCATATAATAATTTCCCTATGTTGTAGAAATTAAACTTAATATTTGCAAAATTTTAAAGCTAAAGTTTGTTTCTCAAGGAAATATTACGGGATGTATAACGTCTTAAACATTTTAAAACTTCATTTCTTTTTTAAAAATTATTTAATTTAATATAAAACAGCTAATTATTAGTGACTTTCCGGGACCTTGAAATGAGCACCGTTTCTAAATTTAAGATCGTTTTATAAGGATATTCGTTAAAATTTCTTACACACACACACACACACACACACACACACACACACACACACACACACACACACACACACACACACACACACACACACATCTCACACACACACATCTCACACACACACACACACACACACACACACACACACACAGACACACACACACACACACACACACACACACACACACACACACACACACACACACACACACACACACACACACACACACACACACACACACACACACACACACACACACACACACACACACACACACACATATATATATATATATATATATATATATATATATATAAAACTTATTGTTCGAGGATGTCGCTTTTCAAAAAAAAAACAACTTTTTATTAATTACAATAAGAATTTAATATACACTTAAAAACTTATAATAATTATTTAAGTTCTTCTTATATTCATTGAGATACGAACTGAGTGAAATCTCGACTAACACTGAGCTTATGCTCCTCCCTCTCTACATACAATGAAAATGCTTACCATGCTAAAAACTACATTGTCATCACTAAATCTAGCAAAGTCTACAATTATTGTCTATATAACTTTTATATATATATATATATATATATATATATATATATATATATATATATATATACGTATATATATACGTATGTGTGTGTGTGTGTGTGTGTGTGTGTGTTTTATCACGTTCGCTAGTTCAGTTCTATTTGATTCAAAATTGGCACAAAAATCGATTATGGTAATAGCTGGAACAATTTTATTAATTACCAAAATTCATAACCAACAAAATTTAACAGTTTTAAAATGGTAGTCATTTCATATGTTTATAAATCCATAATTTTTTTGTCTTAAATATTTTTGAAAATCCAATCTCTCCGTCGTAATTAGCGTTAAAAATTGCGCAAATTAACATAGAATTTTCAAAATCCCTTGGAATTAAGAATTTATTGACTTCTTAGGGTTAAATTTTAGGGTTATAATTTTCGTATTTTCGAAGTAATTTGAAAATTGGAAATGCTAATAGGTGCAGATTTTAATACTGATTATGATGACGAAATCAAAATGTCCAACTGGGTAAAAAAGAAAACTACTTTCGGAAATTCGCATATTTCATGTCGGCGAACAAACTGCGTGAAGCGATTATTAAGTTATGTCAATTTATTTTACCAAAACGTATTTCTTTATCCATGTATACCAATAATTTTTGTTTTGTAAATGTATGTTAAGGATTTTCTAGTAGCAGGTTACAGGTGATCTATTATTAAGAGTAATAACGATTCACTCGATTTTCTTAAAGTAGATTTGTAATTAAAAAAACCATCAATTCGCTTTATAGTCACAATAACTGTCGTAAATCAAACAAATTGCAAGCTCTCTGTAAGTAAGTAACATGTTTTATTTTGAAATAGGATTGGCCTGGAAAGCCTTATCAATTATGGTGTAAGTTTTCTTACGAGAAAAGGTTGTATTTAAAAACAGAAATATTAAACAAACGTAAAAAACGAGAGACGTTTCTGTTATCAAAAGTCGGCATTCGTGGTTGTTAGTAATATTGTTCAAGGACGCGTTTATAATATATATATATATATATATATATATATATATATATATATATATATATATATATATGTATAATGTTATGAAATCAATTTAATTTAAAAACTTTAAACACCCACCATTTTGAGCGACATTTTATAACATAAAATGATATTTATTATTAAATAATTTACACAGTAAACAAGATTCGTCTTTCATGACAACTAAAATTTATTCATTTATTTTAACAAAAACAAAACATAACTTTAAATACAGTACTCTGTAGGTTTGCTGAAATCAATACAACCTATTATTAACAATTTTAATAATTATACTACTACCTATATATTTTTTTTATTTCCAACTTTTTAAATTTATAATTTATTTTGCTATAGTCTACTTGTACTTTCTTTAAATTTATAAAATTTTGTTCAATGATACAGACAGTGTTGCAGTGGTAGTCTTTAATTACATGAAGATGATTAGAGGTTCTTGAAATTTTCCTGTTACTTTACTTTTATTAATTTTACTTGCATTATACTATTTTCTTTATCCGTAGTTTGGTGTTGAAGTTGATGGTGATGTAGTTAAAAACAAACACTACAAGTGGCGTCAATCGATACAAAAATCTTTACCTTTTGTCTAATTACTAGTTATACTTTAGCTCTATAGAAAATTATTAATTACTTATGAAAAACTTTAATAAAAAAACTCGTGATTTGTATACAGTGTCTGTCTACCATAATTTACTTTAAAAAATATTAATTCTAAAGGACTCTGACGCGAACTATCCTACACGTTACAAACTTCCCCGGCTGTTATAAAGTTGCTAAGACGTCGTTTTCCGGCCGCTTATGTAGTGCAAAGACCGCGAATCCTCGGAGACATTCCCTTTTATCAATTTCTCACAGACACAATAGAATTACGATATGAGCAATATCAACAAGCGCGTCGTTCAAAACTGCGTTCTAATTCTTTGAAAACTGTTAATTTCCTAAACTTTCTAATTGAATTTGTGATTTTGTTAAATAGCGGTGCCCATGCTTCTGATACGTGAGAAAATTCAACTTTTAGTACATGCCATGCCTATAGTACGAGGATTGTCCGTAAAATAAGGTTACCAATATTTTTTCACAATGAAAAACATGTTTATTTGCATTGAATAATACATTTTTTGAAAGCTTACACTTTTTTCTATTTTTCGATATAATCGCGTTAAGATCGATGCATTTTTGCATACGGTGAACCATAATTTGCATGAATGAGTCGAAAAACTCTCCCGCCGCGACTGAAATGCATCCCACCTACGTGTTTCTTCAAATTAGGGAAGAGATGGTAGTCACTTGGGGCTACTTCCGGGCTGTAGGGCGGATGTGTGACAGTATCCCATCAAAATTGGTTGATGAGATCGGTTGTTACACAGGCGGTGTGTGGACGAGCGTTGTCTTGATGGAAACAAAGTCCCTTCGTCAGCATGCCTCTCCTCTTGTTTTTAATTGCGCGGCGAAGGTTCCTTAACGTCTCACAGTAACGATCAGCATTGATTGTTGTGCTAGTATCTATGAATTCGCACAACAATAAATCCTTCCTGTCCCAAAACAAGCTCGCCATGACTTTGCCAGCAGACAGTGTTTGTTTGAATTTCCGTGGCTTCGGCGATTCTGGATGTTTCCACTGACGTGATTGTTCTTTCGTTTCCGGTGTCGTATAGTGTACCTAGGTCTCGTCCCCAGTGACAGCTGAGTCCAAGAATTTCTTGCCATCAGTTTTGTAGGCCTGAAGAAATTCGAGGGCTGCATCAATCCATTGCCATTTGTGGTCTGCTTGGGACCCATTTTGCACAAACCACTTGCTATACCCTAAATGGTCTTTCAAAATTTATCAATGCAGGTCTTGCTGACATCAGGGATCATCTCGGAGAGCTCCCGAACAGTCACCCTTCGATCGTTCAGCATTGTATCTTCCACTTTCGCAATCGTTTCGTCCAAAACAGATGGTCATCCGGAACGCTGTTCGTCATGAACGTTAGTCTTTGAATTCTCTCCACCACTTGCGCACGTGTTGTATGCGCATACATTTTTCTCCGTAGTCTTCACACAGTTGGATATGAATGTCCACCGGCACAATGTTTTTTGCATACAAAAAACGAATCATAGAGCGTAATTCGAACTTGGCGGGAGACAGAAGAAGCAGTTCCGTTGTTAACAGTTACTAGGCCAAGACTGAGCGTCGCAGACCGCTCATTGAGTGGGGTTTGGGAGTGGAGAAACCAAGCTGCAAGCCAAGGTCACCGGATCCTGTGTAACAACGTTCGCAGCGACTATAGCGCCTTCGGAACCTTACTTTACGGACAACCCTCGTACTATAACTGATTTACAAACTACCTATTAATTAAGCGTTCCTAATATTTCACAAAGTATTTGAAGACTAACTTTCCTACCATATTGTAGAAAGATTTTACATAAATCTCTAATTCTAGCTGCCATACTAATATA